>JAEPRC010000246.1:0-54737 GCA_016758945.1 Mucor plumbeus
TGCTTACATAGAGGTAAAATGAGACAATAATTAATAAATTACAGAATAAGCAAACAAATAGACCTTTTCTTTTTTATTAATATTATTTTTTGGAAATAGAAAAAAGAAAGGATAGGGTACGAAAGAATTTTTAAAACAGTGTTTAAGATTTTTTTATACTTAGAAATGTTATAGAATACTTAAAAACAAGTATGTTGTAATGCCAAAACATGCTAATACAGCTCAATATTTTGCAGAGATGTTAAAGCTCAAAGCGTTTGGTTTATGAGAATGAAATAGCGGTAAGGTACGAAATGTTAACATTAAAAACATCATTGCATCTGATAAAAATAGGTTATTCCAGAAAACACGATTCTGGATCAAAACTAAACATCTAAAGTACATGTACATATATTTTGATTTTTTTGTTATGTTTTGAAGAAAAAAAAAATGAGACAGGGATAAGCAGTTTTGTATATAGAAGGAGGAGCATACATGACAAAAGAACTACATAAAGTTTACGGAGAGACAGAAAAGAGACAGGTGTGAAAAAAGGTAGGGAGTATTTGATGGATATTATTTTTATTGTTAGTTCTTGATACGTACAAGGCTATCAATTTTTTCTAATTTCCCATGCACAATATATTTATACATATTTATATGTAAAGGCGGCGTGCCTCCTATTAAGTTTTTATATTACATCTTAAAATGTAAATATGCGTACACAAAAACTGATGTTTTCTCCTAAATAATTTAGACTTTTTGTTCCTTGTTACTTGCTAAAATAATTGCCTTTGAGTTTAGTGTACAGCTCATTTGATCAATTGCTGATATAAATTATGAGATGTCGCAATTTCTCTCTTTTTTTTTTTTTTTTTTTTTTTTTTTTTTTTCATTATTGATCGACTCTTTCTCTGGTCTTTATTTTTCTAAATCAAAAGTGAAAAAAAAAAGCATTATTACACTTTGATATATAATAAATTAGGGTGTCATAGAATGAGCAAATTTAATTATAAATTATTAATTATTGGAATCGTTGCAGCTTATTCAGTAATTACACCCCCAACCTCAGCAGCTATCACTTTTCCATCATTTCCTACTATACAAGATCAAATATTTAATTTTCCAGGATATGATTTACGTCCACCTAGAATCCCATTAAAATTCATCAGAGGAGTGGTAGGTGATATGTTATGAACGCATTTAGGTCTATATTTTTATTAAAATATAAATTTGCATTGGTTTATATGTAGCCTACCTTGCCATTCTCCATCGGTATAGTTTCAAATTAACTCTAAATATTAAATGTTAGCCCTAACTTTTTGATTTACAGGTACACCAAATCAAGATTTCATAGGTATCTTTGATACTGCGTCTCCAGTAACCTGGGTAATGTCTGATCAATGTACATCAAGTGCTTGTTTGTCAGAGCCTTACAATGAAAAATTTCATGCAAATAAATCATCCACAAATTACAAATTTCCACTTAGAGTCGACCTTTCTTACCTTGATGGTACACATGTACAACTAAAGCCAGAACTTGTTAGTAGAAGATAAAAGAGGCGAATGCAAATATATATTAATTGTCTTTTATTGTAGGATGTAATGCAATTTGGAAATATTCCTTTTCCTCCTCATTTAGTAGCTGAAGCCTATCAAGTAGACTATCCCAAGGGATACTTACCTCCTGCTAGTAAAGTATATTATATTATCTCATTTTATATGAATTAAAAGTTTTAAACATTTGTATAGATGCTAGGTTAGGTATGGGTGATTTTGGAAGTATTGATTGGACAAAGACAAAGTTTAATATCGACCCAAAAGAACTCCCTTCAACATCGCTTCCAGGTATTTTTAAAGCTAGAAGAGCAGGTAATATATTTCAATTGTTTTTGAAATGGCAGTAATATCTCATAAGTATAATTAGCTAGCGAAGATCGTTATTCTACAGGAGCATCCACATCTGGATCTAAAGATTTCAGGAAACGTGGACCAATTCTAGATTCTATTTTCGATTCTTTCTTTTGGATTTTAGGTAATTTTAATGTGTCATTGTATAAATACTGTGTTGTGCCTTGAATTAGAAAACTATATGTACGTTTTTTACTTAACACATGCACAAATAGGTATTGATGAGTCATTGTATACAGGCCCCATTTATCAGTTGCCGTTGGCCCCTCTTTCTGGCTTTTCCTCTCCGTTTTGGAAAATTCCAATTAAGGGATTCAAATTTCAATATAACAATGCATCAGCAGCAAAACCAGATCAGCAATTTTCATTCAAATCAGGAGCTTATGGAAAGGTGTATTCTAGTAGCCCTGTACTAACAGTACCTAAAGGCACTGCGGATGCAATGAACAATGCCATTGGAGCAGTTTATAATGAAGCCCTAAATTTATATACCATCTCATGCTCAGCATATGATACTGCACCATCCCTGATATTTCAATTTGGTGCGGGCATTGACGCTGAAATTCCTCCACAGCAGTATATTTACAAATTGGAGGAAGATAGACCCAATAGCGGTGTAGGCGGTGATAGCTGTTATTCTGCTGTTACAGGTGGAACAGATGACATAAATGTATTTTTGGGTGGTCCTTTTTTTAGATCCTTTTATTTAGTTTATCAATTCAGTGGCCAGAGTGTTGGAGTAGCCGAAAGTATTGCTCATATAGGCAAAGTTTACCCTCGATTAAAATAATAGCGATAATAAAACAAGTGCTTTAAGGCAACCTTCTCACCGTTAAAGGTTTTTGTCATATCTCCAAGACATTTTCTAAATTGTTCGTAATTAGTCATATGTAATATAACACATTATCACTACACTTGTATTTTTGTTTTATCTAAAAGTAACGCAGAATGTAGCTCTTCCGCTCTTCTTAAAATGTATGTTGTGCCTGATTTTCAATAGCCGAGTAGTGGTAATGCAATATTTGTATGCAAAACGCTTCAAAATAGTGAGGCTTTATAAAAATAAATATAAAAAACTTGGATTTAAATATCAAAACCTTTTTTCTAAAAGACCTAATAAGGATTTATTGTAAAATTAAAGACATATAAGCAAACATAAGCCCCTATTTGCATGTCGATCCTCAGAATTTTCATGCACTTGCATAAAGTTTTACGCCCTCTTCAACTAAAATATTTTTACTCCATAATTATATGCTCTCTTTCACAGCTTTAGATTTAAAATGGAGTTTCAGCAATCATCTAAATTTATATTAAATAATGAAAACCCTAATGCTGCTATCAGTAAAGGTTTATCAATCATGGGAGGTTCTTCATCTATCACAATAAACAACACAATTTATCTATATGGTTTCAGCAGAACTATGACTACTATGACAAACAAAAATATTAGTAGCAGTTTATGGTCTATCGTCGCAAATGAAGTAGCAACTAATACACCCCTGACTTCCTTAGCTGCCAGCGCTGTTTCATCGGATTTTGGCAATCGAATGATTAATGCCACGCAACAGGAATCAAATGCTAATGCTTTTCTGCCATATTTACCGTATTCGCTTGGTGTAGCTTCGAATAATTTAGACGAAATTATTATTTTTACAATTTCTGTATATGATCACTTTGTCAAGATTTTATCAAACGGTAGTGAAGCTGTCAATCAGCAGCTCAATGTTACAAATGGCAAGAGCACTACAGCTCTTTTTTCTGTCTTCAAGTTTAATATATCTAGTAGAAATGGATGGTCTAATGTGGCGACACAATCTACAGATGTTCCTATGCATAGGAAAGAACACTCTGCTACATTATCACTACCAGATACAAATAATGTATACATATTTGGTGGTGTAAATGCTACACTGCCTCAAAATGATTTTTGGAGTTACTCCATATCAAGTTCTCGATGGAAGAAACTATTGCTTCCTAATAATATCAAATCTCGTTGTGGACATAGTGCAAGCATGTTGAGGTAATATTTCAGCAAAAAAACAAGATTAGTTGTTAAAATGAACTACTAATACTATATATTTATTCAAGCGATGGAAAAATGGTTATCATTGGTGGTTATGCTTGCACAGGAGATGGCGCATTAGAAATCCAAGACGGAAAGCAGTTTAAATTACAGTTATTTAGCATGACTGATATAGCAATATTTGATAGCACACAGTCAGTATGGAGCATTCAACCAGAAATAAATGGTGATATTCCAAAATCGAGAATATTTCACAGTGCAATAGTGTCAAGTAAGCCATTTTTTTTTATCTCAATGCAAAATTAGAACTGATAATTAATTAACATTTAGATTCTAAAACTGATATTTTCATATGTGGTGGCAAGTGTTTTTTATATTTTATATTATTTTTGAGATTAATCATTGAAAATTTAGGTCAAAATGATATACAAGCCCCGTATCAAACATACATTGGTAGCCAGAGCAGCCAACTAGAAGAAATGACAGCAATTCTAGATACAATTACATGGACATGGAGAGCCCCAAAATCATCAATTTACCAGCCTTTTCCACAATCTCATGCAACTATATCGTTAATCAATGATACAAAGATTGTTTTTGGTTTTGGTATGTTCTGAAATTTTGGCTGTGCTTGTATTCTTACTCACAGTAAATTAATACTTTAAAAGGGTTCAATTATCAAACAGTATATGACAATTTTCATGTTTTTGACACATCAAAAGAGATTTGGACATCACCAGCCACTTCCAGAGGTTTAGGAGAGAATGCGATTGTAAATTCAATTTTCAACAAAAACGGGGGAGTTACTAGTGCTTTGTTTTGGATTATTATAGGTTGTCTCTTATCAACGTTAACATTTTCATATATTATTGCTATTTGGACATTTGGATTGAGAAGATTTCATTCCAAGATTATTCTTTTATATAAAGCTTTAAAAAAGGAAATATGGAAGCCGAGAATAGGGGAACCTGGATGGGCAGAGTCATCTAGATTATTACTCAAAACTTTGTTTCTAATGCTTTTTATATACTTGATATTAACACTAACAAATCAAGTACTGAATAGTCCCATTATTGATCAGCTTTCATACGAATCAAATGAACAAATGCTAGTTGACGTTCCAGGTAAACATTAAAAAACAAAACAAAAACGTTACAATACTTAAGTTTCAATATGTTGAAATTCTAGATGTCAAATTTTGCTTTGAGAACTGGGAGGAAACTAAAGAGCCTATAATTCGATGTACAACTGATTTTGGAGCACAATGCTCTAATTTCTTTTACCAATTGCCAAAACAAAAGAGCGCAGACGGCTCAAATACGGTATGCTCTTTATTCAGGGCACCTTTAACATTCAGTTTAGGTCAAACATCCAAACGATCGCTTGATAGTAGTGGCTCGTTTCTTAAATTCGACTATTACAGTGGCATTGATATGACATATAAAAATCAGTCAGTTTTACATGACAAAAAGCAACAAGTAAAGATAGAATTGTACAATAAATTGCATAATCCTAACCTAGAAATCTATAAATCTGTGCTATACAAATCCATAACAAATACAACATCATTGTCATTTCAATGGAATAGCGTTGAAGAGGAAAATATGTATCGCTCTGAATCAGATTTTACTGGGCAAGCTTCAAAAAACGCATACCGATTGAGCACAAGTTTAATGAGCACTGTTAGCTTTGAGTTGATCAAACGTATATCTCTTGAAACAAGCATATGGAATTACATTGGTATAGCACCTACTATCAATACTCACCATGAAATTGAGACAATGACAGCATCAGAATCATTTCCAATGGAATATAATCCTTTATCAAGTTCTGCACAACCATTTGGATCATTGCATGTATTTCCCGCAAATTATCAAACAAAGGTATTGCGCGAACAGAAAGCTTTTGCATTCATCAATGCTATTGGAATATTTGGTGGTCTCTTTGGATTATTATTTAGTTTACAAACATGCTTATTCGGTTATCGACCAAGATCACCCTGGGGATATATGCATCGATGGTCATTTGGTCAATTTAGATCTTCTCTAATGAACGGACTCCACACTAATTTCTTTCCATCTACTATCAAAGCGTTTACAAACACTCGCCATGTGCCTATTAATCAGCAAACATCTGTAGTGCCTATACAGCATCAAATGAGCGATTATTCTATATCGTCATCCGCTCACACACCTGAAAATATCAATACGCATGCTGATTATTTTCATCAATCAAACCATCTACCATCAACCTCAAAAAATGGACTTTATCCACTGATAATACCAACAGAAACAAGAAACAATACAAATTATTTATTATCCCCATCCCCAATTATAAACTTTTCTGAAATGAAAGGTAAGCAAGGCAGTGAACTTCGTATGGCACTCATTGAGGAAAGAATATATACTTTGGAGCGACTATTTCAAGCCTATTATATTGATGATGAGATTTTCAGATCTCTTGATTGTGCCCTGAAAGCTGATAATAGAAGAAGAGAAACTTCATCTATCACATTTTCCTCATCATCATCATCGGCCGATAATAGTCAAAATTCGTCAAATATAGCATTAGAAAAAAGACGAATTACCAAAAAAGATGAAAATTAATAATAAAATTTCAGGTATTTATAAAGATTTCTTTTACATTAGTATGAATTTGCATTCAAATAGCTACAAACGCTGTAGTATCACTACACACGCGATTTGAGTGGGCTTTGTTATTCATTTTTCTGTCATAACTTTATTTTTTTGAACCTTTTAATGAGCAAGAATTGCGACTATTCAAAACATACGACAATCCTGCACGCTACAAATGGAGTAACGCAAATAAAGATGCAGAAAATTAGAATCAAACATATTTTTGCACAACTTTACAGCAACAAGTTTCAAGATTTTAAAATTTGAGCTTGACAGTAATATGATATATTTTGCTAATAAAGCCTTTTTGATACAACTCTTAACCTCATAGACAATCAAAAGATATTGGTTACTAGTAGCTATAGTATGAATTTATAATATAATAATGTTCGAGAAACTATAAACTGAATTCTTGCTCCCCAAAATATTACTTGATTTTCTAATTTGGTATGATGACGAATTTAATATAAGACATAGATGAATTATGAATATCGGTTCCAGCATTTCAATATATATATATATATATATATAGATCGAGGACTTTTTAGTAAAACTTTTACAGATGTATTAGGGAAAAATTACAAAAGCTGGAGAGAATAATGCTTTATATTTGACCACTATCCGACATCTGCAAGGCATTATCATACGTGATTGATTCGAAATTAACGAAAAAATGAAGAGTCAATGCAATTGCCAGTTGTGCTTTCTGTAAATTTTGGGAAAAAGAATGTGTAAAAGTCGTTCTAAAATCGTTGTCTATTAAAGCCAAGTGAAAATCAGCCGATAATCCCAAACCCGAATTCGTTTCAGTAACGAAATATAATATGTATCTTCTTATTTTTATTCTGCCTTCTCATAAATTTTCTCTTTCTTTTCTTTCTACGTCTATTTCTCTGTTTTCTATCATACTTACTATTTCCATTAACCAACATATTCACCATGGTTTGAGATGCCTTTTGGCGACCTTGGTAGAGAAAGAACCTGTCCTTGACTCTTTGGAAACCATAGAAATCAAACAAAGTATGTCTATGAAGTAGCATATAAGTTGTATAAGTAAGGTAAACTGTAGCTTGGCAAGTTTTGGTGGTAGGCATATCTGTTTTAATTGGTGTTATACCCCTTTCATCTTTAAGCCTTTGTAGTTTTATTGAGTATTTGGTAGAACCTGTTAAATCATAGTATTCTTTAGTACTACATTTCCGTACTTGATGATCGTCTCCCAAACCAACTGCAGCAGTAAATACAGCTTTTCGTCCAGGATCGATGAATGCAGGCCTATAAACACCTTCAACTTCTTCATATGTGAAATTTTCTAATGTCAAATCATGACCACCAATGATAGACTCTTGTTTCTTTCTATTAAATATAAAATCAACTGCAAATCCGTCGGATCTAACGAGATTATTGAATAAAACTGTGTTTTCGCCGTCTGCTCTTAATTGAGATATGCTATAGTTTGTCAAAATAATGTTAGTTTGTTTTTATAAAGATATTTTTTAAAAAAAAAACTTACTCTTTGAAACGTAATTTAGTGAAATCAAATACACGATGAAACATTTGGAGTTGATTTTCATAACCCCTTGGAAGAGACTCTTTGACAAAGCAAGATAATGCATTTATACTAACATTAACAAATCTACACCGACATGATGACTTTGGTGAAATACTAAACAATCTGGGTAATGGAAGTCGTCTTACATCAAAAGGAGAATGATTTCTGTCCTTCTTCATAGGCCGAAAGTATATATGAGAAACAGCGAATATAATTGCCTGGGGATGCAGAGAGACTTTTCAATGATATGGATTCAGTTGTATGATTACGTAATGAATCACATCCATTCCTAATTCTCAATTTCAAATCATCTGATAGAGCAACACTAGCAGGCCATTTAGGTTCACCTCTACAAACATACTGATAGCAATATTCTTTCACAATGAGCTTCACTTGGTCAGGCTTCATTGACTACGAATCAATAGTATGAGATTTCATAATGTAAACAAAAATTTTTATTTGTGATTATTATATAAATATTTTGAACCAAATAATATAAATAAGACATTACTCTGTTCAAAAGTCTCGACTACATCATTCGAATAAGTAACTGACACCTGAAGGCATGCCTCTGATAAGCATTGGCTATTGCCACTAGCTAAGTCTACTTTGTATAGAATAGTCGGATGTTGTCTTCTAAAGTTGTTCCAGTCATCAAGCATACCAGGTGGAAGCACGTTGGAATTTGTAACGTGTATATTATTAACCAACTGACAGATAGAATACCAGAAAGGTTGTCGATAAATGCAAACTGGAATATTTTCATTTGAATGGAGAATAATGAAATAGTTTACAAACATTTGTGCTCTAAAAAGCAATTGTCGAACATCTTCACTTGCAGAGAGGATTCTATCTTTGAGTACACTTATATATCGTTCTTTTACACATGTGTCAAAAGGAAGCTTTTGGGTAAATAATTGGGATCCAGTTCCCAAATTTTGATTCATAACTTCAAGTTTAGACAATATATGTCTGGGACAATCTGGAGAGCGTGGTGTTTTATGGCCAGTACCTTTACAGTTAATACAACGAACATTGGGATTTGCTATCACTTTCTGGCGTTTTGCTTCTCTCTTGACATTCTTGATTGCTGAACTTTGTCGTTTCTTGCTTGTACCGACTACTAAAATAGTTAGAAATCTTATAACTTGTTTTATATTTTACTCACCATCATCTGCTTTGTCCTCTTTAAAAAGTTTACATTTATAGTAATTTTTATTGGAACAACCAATTTCTTTGCAATCCTTACATGTTGGCTGCGGCGGCTCCCCTAAGTCAATAATGCTTGTAAATAAAAAACTGGGGTTCGAAAACTTTATACTTTATACCTGACTCTCTACTCGCCTTTACTGCTTGAATCTTATTTATAATTAAGGATTTATACATTATCAGTTTCTGTAGATGGTAGAATGTAAAAAAAGAGAAAGTTAAAAAAAAAAAGGACAATTTCATGTGGAGAAGATGTAAATTAGGAGTCTTTGATATATCATCGGTACTAACCGGGTATCCAAGCAGTCAATATATAATAAATATCATACAACTATGTATTGATTTGATGTAACTGCTAACGTTTTGTTTCTATCTATTGCAATTTTTAACGTTACCAAAATTCAGCGTTTAAAATTAAGAAAATGATGATCCAGAAATATAAATTGCTTGATTGAATCTACATATCCATCTCAAATTAAGTTCATTCTAGTGTGAATTTGACACTAATTTAATACAAATTTTAATTTTATTTTATCTAAATTTCAGTTTTACTTTGTCTAAATTTTATGTCTGTTTCGTCCAAAAATATAATGTTTTCATCTGAATTTGAAGTGAATAAACTGTATTATTGCCGACTGAGCATGAAGGATTGAAAAAGTAACAAACCAACAAGAGCACTAGTGCAATGAATGTGCTGTCAAAGTTGCGTAAAGTAAGCGCAAAATTACAATCATATTGCTAATCGAAACAAAGTCTTTACAAGTAGCTGATCTTGACATCATTCAAGACCAGTAAACTCAGGAATTATCACCAAAGTACAATGCACAGGTAATGAAGATAAGGCATGCGCTATCCACATGCCCGAGTGTATTTATTGTAGAAGCCATCTTATATCACAACTATTAAAGAATTATAGGGATCACGTATGTACTTCATTTATACATATGGAAAGCAATGCTTGCACAAGCCTATGTTAATTATTGAAAGATGATTATGCTAAGTTTTGAAATTAATAAGAATTCTCAGCAACGCAAATTTGGAAATATGCTTAGTTTTTAATTTAATTTGATTTTCTTCTTGATGATATTTGGTATATTAAACAAAAAAAAAAAAAAAAAAATACAGGTGTATAAATGAGAATGATGATTAAATGAGGTATAAAAAAAACACAACAACTGAAACTATTGCAATTTTTGTAATTTACTTGAGTCATATCCATGAGCGCGGATATCCTTTTTGGTTTCCGAAATGTCACCCAAGGTTTGTTCTAAATAGAAAGCCTGGGAAATAAAAGCAAAGTAAGAATCCCACAATATCATTTACAATAAAAAACGCCAACTTACCAAAAATCCTTTCTTTGTTAACCATCCTTGGTCATTTGAGCCGAATCGTTGGCCCATATTCTCAATAAATGATGCAGGAGGGTGTTGACCATTTGTTGAAAATACAAATAAATCTAATTCTTTAGGATTTAAACAATCATCACGATCCTCATCAAATGTGTTGAATATCTCGAATAAAACTCTTAATAACTCTGGTGATAAGTTCTCGTTGACTAATAAAGGTAAATCGTTGTTTTCTCCTTTGTCATTTTGCATAATAGCTAAGATTTCTTTTTCCAATTCTAAAGTAAATATTAGCGTCAAATTGGTTCCCGTATTCAAGCAGTACTTACCGTCAAATGGCTCAAACGACGAATCAACAAGTCTACCCATATCCAAAATGTCCAAAGCATCTTCCAATTGATTCATAATAAATAATATAAAGCCTAAAATATAGTAACATCCTGCATGCCCCGGTAAAATGTCTAATATAAATGTTGGTTTTTTTCCCCCACAAATTTGGATTATAAAATAGAAAACTTACCTAAAATCCACAACATTTTTGAAGCAACATGAACCAAAATTGAGTAATTCATATCGTCTTGTAATGTTGTTAATGATTTACGAGCGTCTTTGTATTCTTTATTCCCTTGATCCAACAGAATATCGTTATCAGCTTCGTTAATTGATTCAGTTTTTGAAATGTAATATTGTCGCCAATTCTTGGGCTCCTTTTCGAATTTTTTTGACAGATCATTTGATAATTCTAAGCCTGTAGATTTGACAAATATATCGTATAAACGAAATAAATCACCAAAATCTTGTATAGATTTGCTAACCAAGAAGTTAATGCCTAGCTCTTTTTACCATTACTAAATATCTTACCTTTTCCAAAAATCTTCATTTATGAGTACGTTTTCATACTGTGATCTGGAACATAAACCAAATGCAACAACGTCCTTTGGATCCAAATATAATGCAACATGTTCAATTACGTTTTGAGGTAATTCAGAAAAGGGCATTTTTTTTTAATATAATTTTTAGTTGAAAAAAATAAAAATAAAAAAAAAAAAAGTAGTAAAGAACAACATGTAATGAAAGTGAAACTCTCTTTTTATTTATAAAAAAAAAAAAAAAAAAAAAAGCAATGTCAATCAAAACCGCCGCCGGAAATAAGTTGCAGTTTTTCTCGTACCGCTTGAATTAAAAAAACTATTCATTTGTATAAATTTGCATATTGCAGTGGCTTAGTGACCAAGCAAAGGTGTTCTCTCTCCTAATCTGTTTGCCCAAGAACTAAATCTTCTATTGAAGCGATCCAACCAATTGGGAATCAAGGTTCGTGCTACTGCACTAATAAGAATACCAACAACAATAAGTGATGTAGTATGAGGAACATCTGTCAAAAAGACAGCAGCGCCCAAGAGGATCCTAAATTGAAAAGGAACAATTAGTATCTTATTGGCTAATATCGAGTGAGTAATAATGATAATGGTCGAAACATGGAAGAAAAGCAATGTTGAAAGTGAATCTGAGAAAACAACATTTCGTCTTTCCTTCTTCCGCTTCGTCTCCCTTTCATTTTGTAATTTGAATTCTTACCATCCAGTAGTTAAAGCATAAACCCAATCCTTTCTGTGGGAATAGTCAACCAAATGAAGGCCAACAAAACCGATAATGACAATGATAAATGTAATCACCTATATTCTGAGATAAGTCAACGTTGCATTAAAAAAAAAAAAAAAAATCAGATGATACATACAATATCGTTGTGTTTGGTTTGATCATTGAATTGGAAGATTTGCCAGAGAACAATAAAGAAGGAATAAGCAGTATAAATTGAGAATGGTGCATTTACAAATGCATGATCTGTACCATTACGAGGAGGATAATCACGCAAGCGATGATAAATGAAAACCAAAGTTGCTAATTGCCAAAGAAGACCAACAAAAGCGAAAATACTAAGATGGAAGAACTAAAAAATATCGTTAAATTTTGAATTTTTTTTTTACACCCTATCAAAAGATTTACCCATAAAAATGCAACTGAGCTATTAATAACAGCGACCAAGAGATACCAGAATCCAATAGATTCAAATACATCTACATCAAGCATATGGGAATATTTACTTTAGTTTCGTTATCATTTATCTTATCATATTCAAAATACCTTTAGGAGCATTAGGTAAATATTGGTAAATAGTAAATCCAATCAGCAATAATTGTAAAACACCTGTCAAGATAATGATGAAATCTTTTGGACCAAACTCATAAGAGTGTCCCAAAAACCTTGAAATATTTATTAAAATACAGTTTTTAGTCTCTAATCATGATTAAGTAACCGAATATTTGTCTAAATTTACCAGCCAGAGTAACTAAATCCTTGGGAACCCACTAACAAAAGAGTAGCAACCGTGTTTGCAAGTTTAAATTTTATGTCAAGATTTGTCATTTTGTTTTATTGATGAAAAGAAAAAATCGAGAAAAAAGGGAGAAATTTGAAACGAAAAACTTTTCTATCTGCCTGTTACTTTTTGCTCTTTTCGCTACATGTTGCACCAAAGGTTAGTAGGTGGAAAACCAATGTGATGTCATTTAAAACTATAAAAGCTTAACATTTGCATAGGTTTGCTGTAATGAGATACCGACGCATGAAATGTTGATTTATCAACTTTAAAAATTATTTTTAATAAAAACTAAAAACCTGCACTTATATTTTCCATTTTTATATTTTTGATCCATATTTATTTATTTATTTTACCTCAATTTTTCACAGAGTATTAATCCTTTAAGCATTAAATTCTTGATTTTTCTCATTATCTGGTCACGTGAAGTATGTTGGCTTTATTTATTTGTAGAGTAATTCTCAGAATTTAAATTAATTTCTCGAATACAGGAAAGCTAACCGTCTTAAGATACCTTTCTTTTCTACTTATACATGTCGACTTCATTTAGATTACCGTATGGGTATAGGAATGCGCCTGCTTGGCCTTCTTTATATTGGCCATTTGGGCCAGACTTTGATCCTCTTAATCTAGTAGCAGACATACCTCATTCTTTATATTATTTACAAGGTAGATTTTTTTTTTTTTTTTTTTTTTTTTTTTTTTGTATCGAAAATGTATACCCAAAAGTTCTCGAAAATAACGCTTGTTATATCATAGATATCTGGCGATTCACCATGATTTGGTCTGTATTATTCTCCCTTGCTATATATTTACCAGCAGGTAAAATTTGGAAAAGAAAATCTTCAATCATTTCGTTGTTGTTTACTAAATTGATATTCATATTTAGGAATATGGGCATTCATTATGTTGGCAAAATCCCGTACATTAAAATGGTATGTTTTGATTATGATACCGCTCATATTTGTAGTGGGAGGATCTATTGCATCTTTTGTAATTGGAAGTATTATGGGTAAAAAAAAAAAAAAAAAAAAAAAAAAAGGCCTTTGTATATTCCTCTAAAATTAACTCGAAATCCTACTTATTTAGGTGTAGCTCTAGCTTTTGTATATAATTCGGGTTTCTTTGTCATGTCTACTTGGATTCCATTTCTTTGGGCTTTGATCCATATCTTAATTGTACTAGTAGGCTCATATTCCACTATTACAACTATCTTATAGAAGATATATTTTAATGTTCATATTATACCCCTCTCACTCCTTTATTTTTATGGTCATGGTAACTCATATGATCACCATTTTGTACAACAGATCAATAACAATATTCATCCATTTTCGTCAACATTAATAATTCAAATACATATATACTTATTAACATTCATCAAATAGAATTGAGTTATAGAATATGAAAATATAAAGAAAATATAGAAAAATTGTTAAATTGGGTATTTATATATTTGATTTAGGGAATATTCTGCTAGAGAGGGAAGGATTTTGATAATTGGGCGGTTTTTTTTTTTCTTAAATCTACATAAACATGTGCTACAGTATTTCTCAAACGTTTCTGGATTAAAACGTTCTTTTTAAATTATTTAGCTTCAAATAAAGTTGGATCAAGAATATTTCATAAAAAAAAATAGCTATTACAGTTAAGAATAACCTTTATATCCTACATCCACTCAATATCATTCGTTGATAAGGCCGCAAACATCCCCCCAAATCTATTTCTTAGTGAAAACAGTCGGAAGATCAACTTCAAATGACCCCCTCCCATCAAATTATTTGACCCCTTCCCTAGGACAAGGAAAAAAAAACCTAAAAAAAACAATTTTCATTTTCGTCCATCATTTTTACTCTTCCCTGTCAAAACATTTCATAATGAACAGAACATGTATATCAGTTAGAGGTTTTCTAGGCTCGAGAATCAATGCATCTACCACTTTAAAATACAACAATATTGCTCATCGTCAAGTGCACGGTGGTGTCATGGACCCCTTGCAGTTACGTTCTGCTCGCTATCCTACTGAAATTCAAGAAAAATTACTAGTCGCTATTCGCAAAAGAAGCCCACCTGCTGTTTGGAAAGCTTATATGGAAATAAGTGATAATAACAATCTTGGCAAACTTCCCGCAGAATATCACACAATGACAATGCAAATTTTTCAAATTAAAAATCTCGGTTCTTATAACAATGATGAAGTGAAATTTTATCGTAAATGTTTAATGCATGTTATGGAAACAATGAAAATTTACAACATTAAACCTGATATTCGAGATTACAATTTAATGCTCGATTTTTATGGACGTTCAAAAGATTTTGAATCAGCAACCAAGTGTTTCAACGAGATCCCACAACCAAATGAATATAGTTACAATTTGTATATTCGTGCCGCCTTTCAAAGCAAACACTACGAAGAAGTATTTAAAATCATTGCATCCATGAAGGAAAGTATTGGATTAAATGAATTCACATATAATACAATGATTGAACTGAATGGACGTATGGGAAATATAACAGAAGCTGATAAAGTATTTCAAGATCATTTTGCTCCTAAAGTGCAAAAAACGTCATTGATATCTAGTCTTCTCAAGAAAAAGCCTTCAAAATTTCCTAGTTACATGGCAGCTGCAGCACCTCTCGGTCGTACTATACCTTATCAACAAAACACAAATGTGTTAAAGCCATCAGCAGAGACATTCAATGCACTTATTACTGCCCACGGCCGCAACAAGAACACATTAGGTTTAAATCATATTTATTCAAAAATGATGCCTGAAAATCATATCAAACCTGATTTAAAGATATTTAATTCATTGATCGAATGGTATTGTTATAACGAGGATGTGGATTCAGCTAGAAAAATATTCATGGATATGGAAACTGCTGGTATCAAGCCAAATGTTGTTACATTTAATCACCTTTTCCGTCATGAAGCATTAAAGAGAAATAGACCAAAGGTTGCTGAGACTTTGATGGGTTACATGAAGAATGAATATGGTATTAGACCTCTTTTAACAATGTATAGAACTTTGATTAGAATTCACAACAAACATAATCGTGAAGATGAAGCAAAGAGATTATTTACCGAATATGCTGTTTTGAAAGCAAATGCTGTTACAAAGAAAGCTAAATCACCTACTGCAACCACTGCCGCTACTACTACTTCCACAGTTTCCACTCCTATTGCTGCACCTTCTGATCCTGCCACCCTCGCTGCAACTGCAAATGAGTAGACTCTTTCTCTCTCTTTCTGCTATCAATTATAGAATCTCACCCTTTTTGTTATATTAAGAAAAAGAAAGAAGAGCCTTGTATATTTATAGAATGATCATTCCAGAAAAAATCACTAATCATCTCATATTTTTACAAGTTTTTTTTTCTATGTCAAATCACCTTTACTACTCCCTGCTTTAGAAAAAAAACATCACCTAAAACACTCACACACTCTTAAATATATAGTTCCCTTCTTTTTTCCTCCTCTTCTTTTTTTTTTTTTTTTTTTTTTTTTTTTTTTTTTTTTTATTCATTAATATCTTTTTTGTTTTATTTGTTTAAATAAAGAAAAGTATTGTATATACAGTGATGTTTGAACAACTTTAAATGATGTCTGAGTAGTATTGAATGATAGAAAAATAAGTTGCAATTTACAATTAATGAAAAATTAAAACCATTTCGGATCCTAGAAATAAGCAACTATCAATACTTGAATATGCTCTATAAAAATAAGGATGTATAAAACAGAAGGTCCATAATGTTATACAAGCAACAAACGTCAGAAAATCAATTGTGAAGGGAAAGAAGCAATCCTTCAAAACCTGAAGTGCATGGAAAATTTATACGGTTAAATATATAATTTTATTTATAATAGTTTTTAATAAAAAATGGCCAGTGGGCACGTAACATCTTTGATATGCTTTATTTGCCCTGGCCAAATCAAAAGGTGATAAAAGAATAGAAAAAAAACCCCCCAATTGGGATTATTAGGAAAGTGCAAAAGTAAAATGTAATAAGAATGTGATAATAGATATATCCGAAATCAGGATCTATTTGGGCAGAGCTGTTGGACAAAAAGATTATTGGGATTGTGGGCAGGAACCGGGAGTTGGTTATGGGCCAGATAGTCCATCTCATGGATTATTGAACAGATACCAGGCCAACGGATAAGCCATGCAGTAATTGAGCGCTTTGGGCTGTCTCAATATACAACTACAATCGTCCAAGTATTTTCCTGAAATGTCTGAATTTCAAGTGAAAATACTGTGTTGCGCTATCTCTTTTCCATTTTCCCAATAATCCCAAGTGAGTTATTTTTCTATCCGTTATTACTTTTTGATCTGGTCAGGGCAAATAAAGCATACCAAAGATGCTACGTGCCCACTGGTCATTTTTATTAAATTTACTACAAATAAGAATTATATGTTTAACCGTATTGCACTATCTGTGGTGCGGTATTTGAATGTATATCTTTTAAATGTTTTGATTTTTCGCGATTTTGACATCAAAAAATTGTTTTTGAAATTTTATAAGAAAAAGAATCGTAATCTATCTCCATACACCTAAGTGAATCGGTAGATAACGTTATTCCCTATCAAATAAAAGTATGCTCATTCATATTGAAAGCTTTTGTGAAGAGTTATTAATGAAAAACCTTAAAACAGTTTTTTAAGGAAAAGTCTATTTTTAGAATAAGTAATACTTAATTTGACGCTTGAATCTGATAGAGTTCATTTTTACGGTCATTTCGTACTGTCATCTATATAGTAAAAAATATCGATCTTCGGATTAAAAATTGCAAAAAGGGATTTCATCAATTTTTTGCCAGTATATACTCATCAAAAATTGACAAAAATTATCGATTTTTTACTGATCCCAAAAATGTGAGATAACAATATAGGATCATGAAACGATGTTCAGGAAATACGCTGAGGCCGATCTTGAGTGATTTTGAGCCATTATTGGCTTATAAATTGCCAAACGATCGCGATCCAAAATAAGCATTCTTGGCAGAAAATTCGTAGGCAAGTATGAAATTTCATAAATAGATCTGCAAGAAAAAATATGAATATTGAAACTGGTACCTTCAGCAGTACTTACAGCTATAAAAAAATGATTTAAATCGAAAATAATAGCTTCAAAAAATCCTTAAAATCAGCAGATTTTCCTAGCTGTGAGTCACGTACAGCAGATTTGATGGAAGGTACGATCTATTTGAGATATATACCTTTGTATTTCTTCAGATATTACAATAGTGCGAGGTGTCAATTAATGGTAGAGCGAACGACTAAAACCCTAATTTGTGTAAAACTTTGAGAATTTTTCGACTATCAACTGAGATTTATTGAAATTAAATTATGAATTGAAAATCATACTTGTATTTTTTAAAGGATTTCCAAGAGTGTAAACTTCGTTCCAGCTGTAGTTAGACATGAGAATTGATTACTGAAGCATCAACAGAACATTTTGGTATTTTTTGTTCAGTACAAAATGCATACTATTCTTGTAATGGAGCTCATATAGTAGCTCGTGGCGGGTGCTTCCAACGACTGCTTTTCATTATAGCTTTGCATTTCAAACCGTCACGAGAGCATCAATATCCAAAAGAAAAAAAAAGCATCATCGAAATTACATTGTTTTCTCAGTTGAAGAAAAGTATTGATTATGAAGGACAATACTATTCCTCTTGAACTGAATACAGGTCAAGGAACCAATAGGTTCAAGGTAAAACCCCCCCCCTTTCCCTCAACAAAAAATTCTCGGAAAATCATGTCAAATGTTAACACAACATGTTTAACGTAGTACCAAACTTTCAAAACAAGAGTCGAACGTATCAAGGTCGATGTTGTTCGTAGATCTAAAGTAGTCGACGATGAGCCAGATGAGCATGGTTCATTTTTTTATGAAGCATTAGAGGAGTGGAAAGATTTGAATATGACTAGAAATTTCAAAGATTTTGCAAGAGAAATGACACCACTTGTCAAATCATTACCTTCAATCATTCACCATAAAGATGAAATCGTTAATATTCTCGAAAAGCATCTTAAAGTAAAGGACAGTCTGGCATTGGATGGTTTATTAGAGTATGTGCTCTTATCTTGGTTAGAAAGATTTGCGATTCTAATGCATAATTTAATAGTTTGGTTACAAAGCTCGCTAAAGATTTGGAGGGAGAATTTTACCCCTATTATCCCCGTATGCTCTCTTGTGTATTACCTTTAGTATATCATCAGGACATCAAACTATTGGAGGTAAGTTCACATAAATATCAGGCATTCGTTTATACTAATATTAATGATAAATAGAGCGTCTTTAATTGCATTGCCTACCTTTTCAAATTTCTTTCTAGACAAATTCTCCCAGATTTGGATCAAACATTCCTGTAAGTTTATGATTTTGCAACTGATTGTTTTATTACTTTATATTGACATGCATATCAAGTTTGTTGGCTAAATTATTAGGTGAAGATAACCAAGCAAAGCCTTATGTTCGACATTTCACTGCCGAAGCATTTGCTTTTTTACTTCGTAAAGCACGTGGAGCTGATTTGACAAAGATTACCAAATGTATTATCGACACATTGAGAGCAGAACCTTCATTAGAGTTCGAGGAAGGTTTAGCCATGTTGTTTTTTGAGTCTATCAAGGTAAATCAATATTAATTAAATGGTTGATTTTGTCGATATTAACCTAAATTATATAGCAAATCGATCATCGTATTCACTCTAGAGGCGAAGCTATTTATAAAGAACTTTTAATTCAATCTTACAAGGAAGATGTTACAGCTAATGAATTATCTGAAAGCCCTATTCACAATTTATTGACAAAAACAACACTTCTCACTCTTCACCATACCTACAGACAACACTTTACGCCCATGATTAATATTGTTTTAAGCGAATTAGAAGGCCAAATGAAAAATACAAAGAAAATTGATGAAAAAATACTCTCCATTCCAGTTTCACTTTTAACTATGATTGTCACTGTCCGTAAAGGTAGTCGTGTGGAAGATTTCAAGCCTATTATTGCCCGTATTCAAGAGTTGACCAAGCTTATTTTCAGTTCTAAAATGAACACATATTCTAACTATTTGTATACACAAGTACTTCGTTCCATCATTGGTACTTTGAATCATGGATCTTTGGAAGTTGCCGTCAGCGGTGGCCGAGTTATTTTGGACACACTCAACAATTTTGAAGATATCGAACTTATTTATGGTTTCTATCTTTCATTAGCCAAGTTGAGATGGCCCAATTATACTCAAATTTGTTTACCTTATATTATCAAGTATAGCTCTGCTCATTTCAACAAATACTCTTATGAAACAATCTTGTTCTTGTCTGAAGTGTTTTCTACAGATGCACTTTCATTGAATTCTGGATCTTTATCATCTTCTCTTACTCCTGAGGGCCTTTTACGTTTTCCAAATGCTGCTAAGGGCAAGAAATCCATTGTGGAAGGCATTTTGGATATTTTGAATAAGGATTATGATTGGAAAAAAGAAAGAGATACATTAAATGCTACAGATATGAAGGTAAGTAATTATATTTGAACCGATTGAATACGTCTATTTATTCTGTTGGTTGTAGTCTGAAGAATCAAGCATGTCAGCCATCACTATTTTAGCTTCTGCTCTTCGTATTTTACCTAAAATTCAAGTATCTATCGATAAAGTCTTTAACGTCAGCATGTCATTATTTGTCTCTCTTTCAGACTTCTTAAAGAAGAATGCCAACGATAATCAATTAGTGGAAACATCTTTTGTATTAGCTCACAAAAACTTTGTTTTGGAATCTTTAATGGGCTTAGTTCTTGAATCTTTAGCTGGTATTGCCGCTAACAATGCCACTGTTTTCAATGAAATGAAAAATATTCATAACAAACTTGTGGATGAAATTCTGATTGACCATTCTCGCAATGAGGTTGTCCTATCTGGTATCTATCGTTATTTAGATTTATTATATTCTGGGTATGTTTAGAAAAAGAAGTTTCGTGTTGAACAAAGATTAATATTTTTTTGATTTATTTTAGAAATGCGGATCAAGAGAAATTTTCATTACAAAATCTTGAGAAGCTTTATCCCGTCCTTAAGCTTAATCTCAGTTCTTACAGACGCAATTGCCGTTTAAATACTCTCAAAATTATCGTCTTGTTTGACCAACCCATGATGAAAACTGATCAAGATCACAAAGTAGCTGAATTATCCGACATTGCTAGAATTGCATTAAACATGGAAGAGGTGGATGCTAATTTCAAAGAATATCGTGATAAGGTTGTTCTTATTCAAAAATTGAATTTAATCACTAGCAACAAACGCACACCCGATATGTATGTTGATTTTGCTCCTAGATTGAGTTTGGGTGTTCTTACTGTCAATTTACGTCCTCTTTGGGACGAAGCCAAGAAATTACTTATTACCTTTTCTCAAGTAAACACTGAAATGTATTGGGACCTTGTATATGGAGAAATCACTAAATACGATGATGAAAAGAATCTTGTTTGGGATGGATTTGCTAGAAATGTTTTAGTCAAATTGAATACACCTGATGAACCAGAAAACGGCAATGCTACCAAGACTGGCAAGATTTCTTTTGAATGTCCTACTTTGAACACTTTTATTCATGTGGAAAATAGATCTTGGAGTATCATGAAAGGTGAAAAAGCACAAAGTTTAGCTTTATTATTTGCTGAATTAAGTCAACAAGAACAAGGTCATATGGATTTTTGGAATTATTACAGTATGATGTTACTTACATTGAAAGAAACTCCTACAATTACTGAAGCTAGAGGCCGTAATTTGGTTGTACTCTTTTTTAATTTTTTGGAAAATGAATTTACATCTGCTCCTGAAGATGAAGACGATGAAGAAAGTGAACAAGTAGATCAAATCAATGAAGATCATCTTGAAATTTTACCCAAGAATAGTAGAATTACAAAGAGCAAAATGGCCAATTGGCTATCCCTGTTTGCTGTATTTAAGAACACAAAAGCAGTTTATAAAACACAAGAATTGAATGCTGCTTTTATGCGTATTATCGCTATGGGTGATGCTAAACTTCAAACTGCCGCCATGGAATGTATCTTTACATGGAAGGATCCCAACATTAGACCTTATGCTGATAATCTTCGTAATTTGGTCGATGATATCAAATTCCGTGATGAACTTGCTACATTTATTCAAAATGAAGAACAAATTCAAATTGATCCTGCTCATCGTCAAGGTTTAATGCCTGTTGTAATGCGTATTTTATATGGTCGCCTTATTCAAAGAAACAAAGCAGCCAACAGAAGCAATAAAAATGCACGTAGAAAGATTATTCTTGGTGGTATCTCTTGCTGTAAACCTGAAGAAATCAGAATCTTTATTGATCTTGCATTAGAGCCATTTAAGAACATTTTGGAACTTCCGGGTGTTGAGACTGATCAAGATGGTAATGTCACCTCTTTCAACTATGTTCCTGAAGGTTATCACCTTATTGAACAAATTGCTTGGAGAAAACAAACTGGTCTTTTGAACTTGATGGAAGATACAATCAAGCAATTTGCTACACATGTTTTACCGTTTCTCCCTGATTTATTAAAAGTTGTCTTGTATATCATCAACTTTGCTCACAGCCGTAAATCGATTGATGAGGATGGTGATGCCATGGAAGTTGATAATGAAATGGTTACAGATCAAAGTACTAAATCTAAGGAAGTAAAAGCATTGGCTTTGAAGCGTATTGTTGACATGTTCAAGATCAATGGTGATTTCAACTTTACTCCATTTGTCCCTTCAATGTTCTCTGCATTTATTTCATCTCGCCTTCCTACATTACCTTCTGATGCATCTCAAGATTTATCTACATTAGTCAATCTCTTCTTAGTTTGGTCCAAAAAGAGTACCTATGCTCCTTATTTAGTTGATTATGATGATCGTGTAATTCCTCAAGTT
Organism: Mucor plumbeus; assembly: GCA_016758945.1. Classification (NCBI taxonomy): domain Eukaryota; kingdom Fungi; phylum Mucoromycota; class Mucoromycetes; order Mucorales; family Mucoraceae; genus Mucor; species Mucor plumbeus. Next base: position 22,964 of record JAEPRC010000246.1, read on the forward strand.
GTTGCTACTTTATCTGTCAAGAGTTTGAATGAACATGTTTTGAATGTTCTTTTGGAAATTTTGGAGTCTCTTTTGAACCTTTGTGATGATGAAATGGAAGTTGATGGTGAAAAATCCCTCAAGGAGAAGCTCATTATTCCTCATGTTGATCTTATTTTGAGTGATCTCAAATTTCGTCTTACACAATCCAAGGATGATACAAAGTTTGGTAGTGGTCGCTACTCTGTTCGTGAAATCTCTATTGCTGCTCGAGTTGCTCCTTATACAAAGAATGGCGAACAAGCTGCTACCATCATTGAGCTCTTGTTACCTAGTTTAAAGAAGCCTTCTCGTACCATTCCTGAGAAATCCAAGCAAGATATCTTTACTATTTGGGCCAAGTTCATTCGTATTGTTCCTGGATTTGAAGCTGGATCTACATTGTACCATCATTATTATGTTATGGCTTCTTCCATGTTTGCTACTGCTTACTCTCGTGAAAGTCGTATGGGTTTATTGGATGTTTTTCATGCTTTTGCTGATGTTAATCCTGACCTTGTCAAAGTTGATGAGCTTTTAACCATGCTGAATGCATACTCCCAAAAGCGTATTGATCAACCCGATTATGATTCCATGTTGGATGCATTGAGTGCTATTGCTGAAACGTATTACGACAAGTTTACCGTTCATCAATGGCTCCCTGTATTGCATCAATTGACTCATTGTATGCATGATGCTGAAGAAATGGCTATTCGTGGTACAGCTACTCATTGTATGTCACAATACTTGAAGGCTACAACTGAGCAAACTGATGAAGAAGAGAAACGTAAAATGCTTGGTTATGTTAACCATGTTATTTATCCTGCTATTAAGCGTGGTCTCCGTTCACGTGTAGAGCTTGTACGTATGGAATTTGTTACCTTATTATGTTCTTGTATCAAGACATTCCCTGAATTACCCATATTTGAAGATATGGTACCTTTGCTTGGTGATGGTGATGAGGAAGTCAACTTTTTCAACAATGTTTATCATATGCAAATTCATCGTCGTGCTCGTGCATTGCTTCGTCTTTCAGAGTTTGCTGATGAGGGTAAATTGAAGGTAGCTACCATTAATAACATCTTTATTCCCATAATCTCTGCATTTTTCAAGGAAAGTGATCGTACTGTAGATCACAATTTACTTCATCAATGTACTTTGACTCTCTCTTCTCTTGCCAAAGCACTTCCCTGGAACCATTACTATCGTTTACTTCAAAATTACTTGGGTTATATCAAGGAAAATGATGAAAAAGAAAGACTTTTTGTTCGTGTGGTTATTGGTATTCTTGATGCATTCCATTTTGATCTTCAAAACATTGAATTATCTGATGAAACTGTCAAGAAGATTATGGGTCGTCAAAAGGTTAGAATTAACTATTTGACTAATGACGAAATCATGAAGCAAGCCGCTAAAGATGCTGGTGAAGTTCCTAAAGAAGATATCAAGGAAGAAGAAGCCGATGAGGAAGATGATGATGAAGTCAATGCTGAAACTGAAACAAAGGATAAAAATGAAAAAATTCATGATATTCTTGTTGCAAAGGTCATGCCTGAACTCAATAACCTTTTGAACAACAACAAGAGTAGAAAATCTGTCATTGTTCGTGTTCCACTTGCTCTTGGTATTGCTAAACTTTTGTGTCATCTCCCTGAAAAGTCAAAGCGTATCAATTTACCTGGTCTTTTAACATCTGTTTGTCATATTATCCGTAGTAGGGCTCAAGATGTCAGAGATATTACTCGTGAAACACTTCTCAAGATTAGTGCATTCTTGGGTTCCTCCTATTTTAGTTATATTGTAAAAGAGCTTCGTGGTGCTCTCAAGAAAGGTTATGAGTTGCATGTATTGGGATACACTGTCAATGCCTTATTATTAGATATGATGCCTCGTTTGAAGGTTGGTGATTTAGACTACTGTCTCCATGATCTTGTTAGTGTTCTTGTCAGTGATATCTTTGGTGCTACTGGTCAAGAAAAGGATACTGATGAGATGACTGGTAAGATTAAGGAAGCAAAAAGTCGTCGTAGTCCTGCTTCTTTCGAGCTCATTGCCAAAATTACCCACTTTAAAAATGTCGGCCTACTCTTGGTTCCTCTCAAGGACATTATGTCTAACACTGAAAGTGGTCGAATACTTCGTAAGGTTGAAGATTTACTTCGTCGTATTGCTCTTGGTTTAGTCAACAATCCTGAATTTGAATCATTGGAATTACTTGATTTCGCTTACAACTTGATTAGTGAAAATCTCGATGATTTCAAGGCTCAACCCAAGATGAAGGTGAAAAAGACTCAGAAGGAACTTAACTTTGAAGTACAAATGAAGCGTGTAATGGTTGAACCAGTTGATTACTATCGTGCCAATGCCTATCGTTTCGTTTACTTTGGTCTTAGTTTACTCTCATCTGCCATCAAGAAGACAAAATTTGATTTATCAAATGAAGAATATATTTCTAGATTAAGAAAGCTTGTCAATTCTGTTGGTAACACATTATATGCTAGTCAATCTGCTAATGTTGTTCTTGCTGCCCGTATCATGTGCCATTTCATCCCTATGAAGATTCCCAACATTCAATCTGCTGTTGCTGTTTCTATTGAACGTTCATTTGCACTCATTAAATCATCCGGTGGTTCTCAAACAACAACCGTTCAAGCTTGTTTGAGACTTATTACTGTCTGTATCCGAGACAACGATAAATCATCTTTGAGTGAAGCTCAGTTAACCTATATTCTTAATTTTGTTCGCCCTGATATGGAAGAATTAGAAAGACAAGGTACTATTTTTGCTTTAATTCGCGCCATTATTTCTCGTAAATTTATGGCTCCTGAAATGTACGAATTAATGGACTCTGTCTCCAATGTCATGGTTACCAACCAAAGCCGAGAAATTCGCGAGCAAGCACGTTCTGTATTCTTCATGTTCTTAATGGATTATCCTCAAGGTAAAGGCCGTCTCAAGCAACAAATGAGTTTTATTGTCAAGAATTTGGAATATGTTTATGAAAGTGGTCGTGAATCAATCATGGAATTATTGCACCATGTTATATCTAAGTTTGGTGATGAAATTTTAGCTGATTATATTGACCCCATCTTCTTTGCATTGGTTATGCGTTTGATCAATGATGAATCATCCAAATGTCGTGAAATGGCTGCTGCCTTAATCAAAGCTTTACTTTCTCGTAGTACTGAGCGTTTACCCACTATTTATAAGCTTCTCAACAAATGGCTTGATCAAAATAGTAAGCCCAACTTACAAAGAGCTGCTTGTCAAGTTTATGGTTTGGCTATTGATAGCTTTGGAGCACAACTTCGTCCTCAAGCAGCTGGTTTAGTGCAACGTCTTGCTACTATTCTCGAAGCTAGTCGTGAACGTGCTGAGGAATTAGCTCAAGAAGATGATAATGAAGAGGAAAACATGGATATTGATATTCAATGGGAAGTTACTTACTATGCCATTAATACATTTGCAAAGATTACCAAGATATTCCCCAAGATTGTATACGATCAAGAAACAGAATCTGTGTGGCGTGGTATGCAATATATGTTGTTATACCCTCATTCTTGGATTCGTTCATCTTCTGCTAGATTATACGGCGTTTATTTCTCTGGAATTGATGCTGAAAGTCGCATGATCAAGGATACCACGGCAAAGTGTAACTATTTAGACAGAGAAACACTTCGTTTATTGGCTGCCGACTTTTTGGAGCAATTGAAGAGTAATCATGTTACTCAAGAACAAGCAGATCAAATTGTAAAGAATTTATTTTTTATCGGTAAATGCTTATACTATATGCCAAATGAAGAAGATGTTCAAAGTGAGGATACAGCTGAGGAAATTAATATTGATGATGCTCGTGATGAAGTAATTGATGAAGAGAAGGGTAGTAAGGCTGCTCAAGATGCTTTGGCCAAGATTGTTCAAGCTGCTCATAAAAAATCCCTCAATTGGTTATTCAGAAAGGCATCTTTTGATGCTCGTGGTGCTGCTATTAGAAAGATTAAGAGTGCAATTATTCTTGTAAGTACTTTTATTTTTGATAAATGATTAGATTGTTAACATTCATATTCAATATTAGCGTTCTTCTATCTTCAAATGGTTTGCTGCCATGTGTAATACAATGACAGCTGAGGAGATTCCTCCTTATTTGATGCCTGTTGTCGCTCCTATTTATCGTACAGTAAATGATGAACAAAACAAAGCTACTGGTTTTGAAGCTCTTCAACAGCTCGGTAATGAGATTCTCAATTTACTCCAAAATAAGGCAGGACCTACCATTTATTTTGCTATATATCAACGTGTACGTCAACAAGTAATTAAGAGTAGAGAAGAACGTAAATCAAAGGATGCCATTTTAGCGGTGGCTAATCCTGCTCTTGCTGCAAAGCGTAAACTTGATAAGCATCAAAGATCTCAAAACAAAAAGAAGCGTACTCGCTTTTAAAAATTAAAATAATATAATTAGTTAGAAAATGAACACTCGTATCAATGTTCAATAAATGTATAGAAATAAAGAATATTGTAATAATATATAATTGATCATTTTATGAAGATGTATAGAGTACGCCATGTGATTTAATATTGAACAACTATTTTTATATAAATAGGGCGATATAAGTTTTCAGAAGATAAACTACTCAACCTGCATGTAACTGACAAATTTATCGTTTTGAAAGATGCAACTGTTTTACTATATTAAATGGTTGGTAAAAAAAATATTATAATAATAACTTGGTCATGTTGTATATCACTACGAACTTTATTATTGGACATCAAGAACTAGAATTGTATTCTTTTTAATCTGTCTTCACAGAACAAAATCAGCAAGAACTTTATTTTTTTTTTTTTTTTTTTTTTTTTTTTTTTTTGCAGCATTGAATATCATTACGAATCAACCTGTTTACTCAAAGATTGACTAGGTCACATCGCACAATGTTTAAAAAATGTAAATGTTCTGTTTTACATACATTACAATTGGCGAGTCACTGACATACTGTGATGCTTTGGATTATTAAATCTTGAAAAACCTTACACTCTATGAGTAGAAATAGATTTCAATAAAACTTTTTAGGATACCCACTCAGTCAGAATTGAATTGTTACCACATTCTCTACTAAACTCTCAATGTATATCTTAGACTAGGAATGCTGTCGAGTCGAGCCTATACTACTAGTAAATTTTAGCTGGTAAAACCTGGCTCAACAATAATGCTACCTTAATCACTGCAAAATGAATATTAATTGGTCGTATTATGCTACCTATTCCTGAATTTATTTTACGTTTTAAGAAAGAAGCAAAAACACATAAAATTCATCACTTTTTCCTTAAAAACTGGATCCCAATTTTCGTCCACGCTGAACTTTCTTTTTCATTAAATAACACCAAGAAAAAATTACATGATAATGTGCCTGAGATGTTCAAATTTAATCTAAAAACAAGTATCCAAAAAATATCCTATCTCTAGCAATTAATATAAGTTTTTTTTTGCTAATGTTTCAGATTTTTAGTGGTATTTCATTGCTAAAAATTAAAGATCTTGAGCCTTAATATCTCTGCAGGAAATTAAGATATAACAACCCTTTTTGATAGTGATCTATAACATAGTTCAGTATAAAAAAATTTAAGTCCTTCTTTTAAAAAATCACTTTTTTGACTTTTTTGTAGTAGACTACAAGGCGTTTGTTAAATTGTGCAGCAGTTATTTTTCATTTACACTATAGATCATATTGAACTCTGTTATATTCAATTTAATGCTTTTTAAGCTATTAATTTTTTATAAAAAAATATACACAAAAATGTACCCTCCGATTCTTAAAGGTATTTACCCTTCCCAAATCCTGAATTCATTTTAAAAAAAAATGACAAAAATATCGTTTTTTCTACGAAAAATGCAATTATAATAACGTTTAGTAATTGTTAGATCAATAGATAATTTTGCCGCCTACTACTTCAAAAATTTGCAAACCCCATTTAATATTCTAGTTCAATTTACTTTGCAGTTCGCGAGCCATTATAAAATTTTGGTTTTTTGATCATGTTTTTTTGATCAATTTGTCAAAACAATTTTTAGTTTCGATTATCAAAGGTTCTAAGCTGTAATGTAAATTATTATTTTGATTATCTTTATGTTGAACTAGGTAGTATTTCCTCACATAATAAATTAAAAACCATCTCATTTGAGACTAAAACTTTTTATTAGAGTTATAAAACCACTATTATTGTCTTTGTTTTCAGTGCAATTTTATCTATTAATATAATCTAGTATTAAAATTAATTTTCATAATATTTAATTGCTGTTGTAAAGTATTTGCTGCTGTTATACATATATACGTATGAAAACAATTCCGTTTATAAAAGGTGCGGAAAAGTGTATTTCACTATCATACACACATTAATAACTAGATTAAGTATAATTTACCATTACTATGTATCATTGCATGTCACAATAAAACAAAATCAAATACAGTGGTGATTCGATTTAGTGGACTCAAAAATAAGGGAAATTCGATTTATGGGACATATTTTTTTCCACCGTTGTTTTTTTCGTAATTTTACCGCTTCAATCCACTAAATCGAATCAGTGGATTAGTGGACTACCTCGTTCAACCAGTCCACTAAAACAGGAGAATATTAAGCTGTGATTGGGCAAACATTTATTATTAAACATTGGACCAATAAAAATTTATGCTAAATTATGATTCTCATACAGATCTAATGCCGCGTTCGTAACGCTTTTACTTGGATTTACCATATAAGTCTCTTGTATGTATTTACTCATATTTTTATAAGGATTGGATTTGCTTTATTATAATAGCAAATAGCTATTTTTTGCTTGTTTGTTAGCCTTAATATTTTACTTTCTGTGATAATGGTAGATATAGAATTTACACCAGATCCACGGCTTTTTTGACGCTTTTCATTGGCAATTCTTTGGAAGTTTTAAAGAAAATGTACTTTTTTTGTGGTAAATATTAAAATTAGAAGCCAATCATATCCTTAATTTCTATTTTTAGCTATTTTATTATGTAAGCGGTAAAATTCGATATAGTGGAAAATTCGATTTAGTGGACACTTTTTTTTCCACCGACGAGTCCATTAAATCGAATCACGACTGTACTAAAAACTTGATAATCATAAAATAACTTAATTTACAGGTATCACCCACAGAGTTCATGCCACTTGAAATATCAAAGTGCAGCAATAATAAAGAGATACTCAAAGTGAACGCAATAAAAAACGCATGCGAAAATACAAAATACTTTTGAACCAATACATGTCGTGTGAACGATAGTACTCTTGATCACAGTACAATCAGTTACACAAATGACATTATATACCAAGACGTATTTTACCCAATTCAATAAATAATAATAACAAAGATATTAGTAGGTTTAGTCAACTATTCCCCTGTGTCATAGTTGCACTACCAATAAATAAGATTTCAAGCACACATAGAATTCACACCTTAAAAACAAGGTTACCCAAATAGATATGGCTTAAGCCAATAGCTCCCAAAAGACCCACGTTATCACACTTGACACAAAACTCTTTATATGGTCGACGGTTTACATGAATTATGCCTTAAATATGATATCAATAACAATAACTTAAAATTAGAAAATTACTCCATTCAAGTCTGATGGTATACAAGTTCTCTAAATCACTATAAATATCCTCCTACGTTTTCAATTATATTTAATCTTCAGAAATCTTTTGTAATAAAACTTTAGCTGACTATAATTGTATTTCTACCGCTTTTATTTTTATATTTTTTTATTTTAGTAAACAACTTCGTTATTTACTGCACTTATAATATTGAGGTTTGACTGTACTGAAATACTGAAATTTTATAGGATTTAAATAGGATTCCGTTGTTCCGTTTACTTCTGGAATTTACAAAAGTATGTATCACTATGATGAAAAAATCACTGAATTGTCTTAATTGTGCCACATTCAGGAAATTAAGTGTTTTTTTTCTCATATTATAATCACTTAATTTCCTGAATGTGGCACAATTAAGACAATTCAGTGATTTTTTTATCATAGTGTATTTATGTAATTATGTAGTAGTTGTAATAGCACTTTTATTGGTTTCTCATGCTTGTAGTAAATGAACTTTTTCTACAATAGTGTATAGATTTCACATAGCCAGCTATTATTTTACATAAAAAAGGTATGAAAATTGGGTTTTTTGTTTGTTTCTAGTATGCTTTATATATGCTTATGCATCACCAACTGTAAGCGATATATCTTATTTTTATTTTCTTATTCATTTTAAAAAATGTACATAAATTTTATTGAAACTAACACTTTCTGTAATTAATTTATAGTTTGAGCGCCGAGACGGTGCTCTTTTTTTTCAAAAAATTAGTTTATGCCATGATGGATTCTACCATTTGCGTAAAATTTAACATTTTGCTAATATTATACTTACTAAATAAACATTTCAGTTTACAGCTTCTGTGGATTATTGTATATTTGGTAGTGTAAGTAACAAGTTAGTTACTTGCTATTTGCACCTACTAATAAAGTTATTAAACATATCAGTTCTCGCTGAATACGAGTCCAAATAATTTCCTATTAAAACGGTAGTTACGGTTAATGTTAATCCATAGAATCTTAAAACATTCATTTTTTTCCAGTTGCTGTTGGGATGAAGAAATAAAAACTAGCAATGTTTTAAACTGTTTTAAATTGTTTTGTACGGTGTTTAGAGATTTTTTGAAAATTTTCATAAAATTAAGTAATAGCTCAAAACTGGATTACAAAGTTGCTGATCTATCAGAAGTACAACATTCTAAAATTAGAAAATCTTTGACAGATCTAGGATGTTCCATTGTTCCGTAACTGGTTACTGTCTATCAGGAACTAACAATGAAACATAGCTTATAGCAATACTATCACTGAAACATAACATTATTACATATCTACGCATTTATCAAATAATAGTCATTTATACTATTGTTTCTAATGGACACGGATCCATTAGATCTTATCACAAATATCCAATAACTATATAAACCTCTATTCAATCCATCTTAATAAATGGTACTTTTTTCGTTGAATTTATTTTATACAAGTCTCGATAATCAGTTGCGATTAATATGCAATAAATACATGGACAACATATCTTAATTTCATTAGCTACCAATTGTTTTAAAGCTTTAAATCACAACTGTCAAAGAAAAACCTTCCATTTTCTGCTTGAAAAAATTCAAAAGTTTGAGCTTTAATATTTCGACAAAAAATTAACTTGTTTTATTCTGCTCTATAATATATAATATACCCAATTATAAAAAAAATTTGAAGCTATTTTTTAATAAAAATTCTGCTGTAGTCCTTTTTTTTTGTAGTAAATTTCAAAATATTCAGTAAATTTAGCAGCAGTTATTCTTCATTCATGTTGTAGACTTTATTGAGCTCTGCCGTATCCTATCTAGTTCTTTTTAAGATATTGGTTTTTTATGGATATATTCTCAAAAATGCGTGCAACAAAAATGCATTTCCATTTTTATGGGTATTCACTTATTCCAAAGTTTAAATTTGAACCAAAAATTTGACAAACATCTCGTTTTCTCTACGAAAAATGTAGTTAAAGGCTCAGCAAATGCTAGATTAATAAATAATTTTATTATTCATTATTTTAAATATTAAAATTTTAAACGTTCTTACAAAAAGTGGTATGTATTCTCTGATCTACCAGGATTAGGAATTACCGAATTACCAATTTAGAACACCTTATAAGCCATAGTTTTTGACAGTAAATCAGACAATGCTACGATCAGTGCGCCTTCCATTTTGCCGCTACTAAATCATATAAGCATATTTTCATTGTATTCACACAACACCCATATGCTTATTCTAGTTATATTATCATTTACATCTAATGTACTTGCCCAACTATTGTTTAACCCATCTCTATAAACTCAAAATAAAATGGTGCTTTTTTGCTTGAATAATTACTATATGTTTATCTTTCGATAAATCAACAAGTTTGGTTATAATGTGCCATTACTTCATAGGGAATATATTTAGAATCAAGTGAAACAGTCATGTACATGGATTCTAAGATTGCACACTTTTGATATATAACGTTTGTCAAAGTTAGTGCCTTACTATATACCAAAAATTTAAATAGTATATTTGGCACATTCTCTTTGCATAAGTAGTAGCTAACTTAAATTGCTTTTTTCTGTTACGATTAATCGTTCTCCGAAATACAATTTACGTATCAAGTTCTCAATCGAAAATCTGATTACACTGAGCAATTAATAAAACAATTTAAAAAAAAAATCTGATTTTCTTTATGAAAAGATAACTGCAGTTGCAAGCAGCAAATTGATTTGTATATTATTATCTCAGACATCTTCAAATTTATAGAACTTTAAGAGCTGGCTACTTTTAAGCTAAGAACTGTAAATTTTGCATTGTATCTATTTGTAAAAATATATTGAAACCCTATCGGTTTAATGAAGAAATAAAAGTTTTATAGTAATCATCCAGGGCATTGGCTTAATTTATTAATTTCAATTTTTTTCACACACAAGCCTCAACAAAAGGAAGAGTTATTAATGCCCATAGCTGCTGTTAAGTGAGCGTTGTATCAAGTTAATCGTACTTTAATATAGAATTTTGGAAAACTTGACGATGTTGTATTTCAAATTCTGAACTTCAAGAGTGAAATATAATTATTATCTTCTACTAGTGTGTAGTATAATTAAGCCTTTTTGAATTAATATACTTTTGATTTGAAGTATTTGATTGAAGTTATGATCACGAGTCAGTCGAACAAAATGTACATTATATTACATATCAATGAGAATGATAATCTTGAAATTAGTTTTTTTTTTTTTTTTTTTTTTTTTTTTTATAAATAATAATATACTATAGGGTTGAATAATTTAATCGAATTACGAGATGAATCTTGTGTATATATGCACTGTGCATCATTGAATGTATGTTAACACGGAAAAATAAAAGATGCATCAGCAACAGTAGCAAATTCTGTTCTACGTTTTGTTTCAAAATAAATTAAAAAAATATTCTCAGGTGCTTCTGTATTACATACATATTTGAAACGTGGAAAGCATATGCAATGCAATAAGTTATAATATATTTAAATATATATGATAACTTTTCAGGAGCAGTTAAGTCTAGTTTATTCATGTGGTTGTTTCGTTTTTGCTGAAATTTTAAGCTTAATAAATATGTACAAATGTTTCAAAAGCCAGCCCATTCTATTGAGTAACAAATCATTGGCTCTTGCTCTTCTTTTGCAACTAGTACAAACGTCTTTTTTACATTAGTTGCAGCTCTTCCCATACCAATCAATTCGAGAGGTAGTATTTCTTGATTCTTATCCTTAATAGAGACGATATATTCACTATGAACACACATAGGGTCATCCGGATATAATAAAAACTGACCGCCAAATTTAATCCCACTGGTTATGTAATACCCTTGCGACCAAAAGTGATCAAAGACGGTTGCATTTAGTCTTTTTTGTTCCTGCACAATTATATTTGTTGCCATAGTAACGTGCGATTTCTGCATATCTGTTGTTGATATTGTTATAGTAGTAGTTTTGGATGGTTTTTGAATAATGTTGGCCCAACCTGTCACGAACTTAAGTTTCTGTTTTATTTGTTTATCACTGATTATAGTCTAGAACTTAAATACCTCTATTTATTAATAATTCAACTTCTTCTGGTAATAGAATGAGCGGTAATCCATAAAAAGTATTCTGCAGGGGAAATTGTGGAAGGGTACCACTCAAAGCTCCCACAATACGATATTTTGTTCTTAATAGTTCAACATCTTTTTTTTTTTTAGAATTGTATTTAAATTATAAACCAACATAGTTTTTATAATAAAGTTTACCTTTTGAATTAAAAATAAAGAATTTATCACCCAATTTCTTTATTTCTACCTTATCTGTCATTAATAGTAAGAAAAGCCTACAATGAATGAACAAAAAAAAAATAAAAGGGAAAAAATATCCTAAAAAAGTTGTTTAATCAACTTCCGATTGATAGCCCTTTTTTTCAAACAACAACAAACTGAACTTCCACGTGAGGTTACATTGCATGTACACACATAAAGGTTATAGAGTTCTTTTTTTTTTCTCTTTATTTTTTTGTGGCGCATTGATTGAAACATTTTCTTAATAATGATGAAAAATGTTGTTAAACTAAAACATTTGCGGGATTTCAAGCACAATTTTAGCATAACAAGCATAACATCATAATTATACAAATACTTTCTTCTTTATATTCAAAATATATTATTTCATTATGCCCGCTAGAATTCCTGATATTAAATTAGTTAGACAACTTATTCCACCTTTATCTCACGAATTACATAAAGGTCAAGCAGGTAATTATACTAAATAAACATTATTGAGGATATAGTTTTTTTTTTAACAAAAATGAAACACGAAAAAAATTCTAGGAAGAGTTGGTGTAGTTGGTGGCTCAGAAGAGTAAGAAGCACCATTTTTTTTTTTTTTTTTTTTTGTAACCTGCATATATATTGATTTCTTTCCAAACATTCTCATCCGAATTTAGGTATACAGGTGCACCATATTATAGTGGAATTACTTCATTAAAAGTGGCAAGTATAAATTAATTTGCATAAATACATATATAGCATTAACAGGAATGTTAAGGGTGTTGATTTATGCCATATCTTCTGTTCGCCTGGAGCAAGTACAGCTATCAAAGTAAGAATATATATATATATATATATATATATGTAATCTCGACCAAATCAGAAATACTAAATATTTTTAATAGAGTTATTCACCAGGTAAATAAACAAACAATTACATTAGAAAAAGGAGAATATATACAAATATATACAAATAGATTTGATTGTACATCCATATCTCAGGACACAAGACAATGTTCAATCAACATCTATCAAAGAAATTGTTGATAATGTTTCAAGTATTTTTTCAAGATTGCATGTATTAGTAGTTGGCCCTGGTTTATCTAGAGACAAAATTATGCAAGATACTGCCAAAGAGCTTATTAAGAAAGCTCGTGAAAATGATATGGCTATTGTAATTGATGCAGATGGTTTATTTCTTGTTCAACAGTATCCTGAAACTGTTCAAGGCTATAAGAAAGCTGTACTAACTCCCAATGTTGTTGAATTTAAACGATTATGTGAAAAGATGGTAAATAGTTTATTAACAAGAATTTCAATATCTAATCCCCTTTTACTTTGGTTAGAATGTCCAAACAAACAAGGAGCAAATAGATCAAGCTGCAAAGGATCTTAGCCAATCTCTTGGCGGAGTTACGGTTGTTCAGAAAGGCTTTGTTGATATTATCACTAATGGTGAACAAGGTATATTACAAGTATTAGTTTATTTGTTTGTTTGGATGAATAATAATAACAATAATTACAGTTTTGCAATGTGATGCTGAGGGTGGTTTAAAACGTATGGGTGGTCAGGGGGATGTCCTTACAGGTGCTATTGCGGCATTTTTAGCTTGGGGAAAAGCTTACCAAGAAGGTGTTTGGAGGTATATTTCATATAATTTTACATTAATTTCATTTAAACTAACACAGTAGTATGTAGTCATTCAAATGAAATTCCTTCCAAGGATATTGCTATGTATGCTACCTGGGGTGCTTGTCAGATTTCTCGAACAAGCTCAAATTTAGCCTTTAAAAAGTATGGTAGATCCGTTTTAACCACTCACATGTTGGAAGAAATCGGTGCAAGTTATGATCAATTTATGAAACACTAAACAAAATATAAATAAATAAATTTTGATTATAAATATAAAAGCGTTCTTTTTCATTATATTTTTCTTTTTCGTTTAATATACATATCATTATTTCTCTATATTATCTCTAATACATAAAAATGAAAGTATCTACTCTTAGACAAGAAACTATTATTGAAGAAGTCAAAGGTATTCCTGATTCATTTTTGGAAATTGAAGTAAGAGCACCTCAAACGCATGGTAAGTTTGAAAATGCCCGTGATAGTCAAATCAAGATGTATTAATAACAAATGCAAATCCAGGTACCGGATTTATGATGTATACGGATTATGAAATTGTTTGTAGAACAAATATGCCCTTATTCAACTTTAAACAATCCACAGTGAGAAGAAGATATAGTAAATTTGAATCACTAAAATTTAAATTGGAAGAAAATGATTACGAAATCAAGGTTCCAAATTTACCAGGAAAGGTCTTTACAAGTAGATTTTCTGATAAAGTGATTGAAGAAAGAAGACAAAAGTTAGAAAGATTTTTACAAATTCTTTGTAGCAACATTACTTTAATACAAGAATATGAAGAATCAAAAGCAAATTTAATTGTCAAATTTATTCAAGGAAAATATTAATTATTTCTTATTCTGTTTATATCATCTTTTGTCGACTGAATTTTACCAAGCAATCCTTGATATGCCACTGATAGCGTTTTAAATTCTGGTCCAACTTCATTGTATTCTTCTATTTTTTGTGCGGTATACTTTAACATTGTTTCTGCATCATTATATCTTTTATCCAAAAGGTTTCTATATTATTATTATTATTATTATTGTTAGTCATACATTTATATATAAAATATATATATATATATATATATATATATTTGTTAAAAATCAATACCTTAATGTTTCCAATGCTGCAATAAATTCTGGATCATCATATGTACCAATAAACACTGATAATTGAAGGATTCTACCAAAAGCTATTTAGATCTAACATCCATCATTTACATATAAACTTACTTAGTTTTTAGTAGCATGGTATCAACAAGAGCGGCATAGTGTTCATCAAATGCAATATTTTTATCCTTCTGTGCTTTGTATTTGAATTGTTCAATAACTGTCCATGTAACATTCAGTATTTCCAATATAGTTTCCACATAATCGGCTACTTTTTTTCCAAGATTTAATTGCTTATCCCTTAATTCAATTCTCTTTTCGTTTATATGAATCATAGTCTGATGAATAGTTGAAATAGAAAATGATGATATGGTAATATAATTGGAAACTTGGTCATATTTCAATTTGATGGCTTCATCTAAATTGCGTGATAAAGATTGTTGCTGTGGCGGATCAATGACTTAATTCTAGCTAATATGATTACCAATGTCAACTTACTTGATTCTATGGTAATCTGTGTTATTTTCATCGTATGCTTATCGTTTTTTTCTGCCGTTTCTATTTTATTTTACCTCTATTTTTTTTATTTCTTTAAATAACAGTTCATTTCTAAATCGAATAATATTTTCTTTCTTGGCCTATATAAATTGCTTAATTATTAATCAGTCTACTTGTTATTATAAATCTGTAGTATTGCCTGACTCAATATCTGTTCGATTTGCTGTGCTTTTTCTTTACTAGTAGACATTTGTGTATTAAGGGAGTAAAAGTGTGACAAACGCGGGGATTTGCCATTCTTAAAGTTTTGGTAAAAAAAAATCTGGTTTTGAAATGATTTGCCCTGAAAATTTTAACCGAAATGTCAAATTATGTTATGTATACCATATATACACTACTGTAAGGCAAGAAATCCAAGTTTATTCATTAGAATAATACAATAAAATAGGAGGTTGGTGCAAAAGCAGATATTTAATTTTAACGTATTAATATAAAGCAGACATATAATATCTATTATAAATGTATACAACAGGATTAAGTATACAATAATATTTTATTTGTTGGTACACGGCATTTATTTGATATATGCTATGCAGTAGATCATCTAATAAATACAATATAGGCTTCATGTGATCAAGAACCAGAAATAAACTATTTTATAAAAGTTAAATTGAGAAAATCCGATGCACATCGTGATGTGGGAATATTGTTTTTTGCTTCTAAAAAAGGCGGTTAACCGAAACCCATTCATTTTATATAATCAGATATTTTGAAACGTCATTGTAGTACTGATCAGAAGTAAACTTGAGAATGTTTTGTAACATTTATTTTTCATTTAGTTTAAAAAATATATGATAATTGGGTTAAAATGATTAGTTATCGCCAATATCTTCTGATCAAGAAAAAAAGAAATGTGCATAATTAATTCAAAATTCAGCAAGGTCTGTGTTTGTATCTAATTTATTCAAAGCTTTCAATATAACAAAAGGCATTATATACTAATGTACAGTATAAGGTCAAAAATATTGCAGTAATCCACAAAATTATAAGAATAAATATATCAAATTATTCAAGCTTTTTATTGGAATGAAATGTATATAAAACTATTTTTTTTTTCTTTTTTTTTTTTTTTTTTTTTTTTGGTTCTCAAAGTGAAAACAATTTACTACTAACAGGATCAACCATGGAGGGTAAAAATACAACTGATCCCAAAAGGAAACCTGCCTTAATTATGTAATCCGATCATTGTATAGCCTGCCACTAATGTTATAATCATAGAGTGCAATACGTATAATACCCCTTTTTGTAATAAAAGGCATATTTTTAGACTTCTAGTCCTTACACTCCACTTTTTCCTAAACCAACTGTGGAAAAAGCTTCTGTAAACTGGACTCCTAGGCTTACCAAAAGAGATGAGCTTTCAACCACCCTATATCCTGATGTTGGGACCAGAAACCCGGCAGAGACACGCCGTACCGCCATTGGGCAGAGTGACATGTGAGCATCCAGATTACCGACGATAAGTTATGCAATAAGGTTATGTTTACATTGAAAATTGCCACAGATTTACAAGACTTTGAGATTTCGGCCCCGCCTCCTAGCAGTAAGACGACCTCGCAGACCATTCCAGCTGTAATCTCATTCTAGCCCTGCTCCTCAAGTTTTAGACAATACAAGAGCTGATTTGAGCAGTATCGAAAGCGTCACTGGTGCGTAGAAATACTCTTAGTCAGTATCACCTTTAACCTTTCATATAACTCTCAAAAGAGGTTAACAAAAGAATACTAGAGTTAGAGTAGACCCCTGGAATTAGGGCTACGAACCCAAGTCAGAAATAAGCGAAATAAACAAATACAACCAAGAAGAGCCTTGCAAGAGCGCTCACAACTATCTTGAACACGACCGGAAAGAACCAAAGGTGTACTAAAGAAGAAGAAAAGTTTTTGCACAACATTTTTCGCGCTCATCTTGTAGCAATGCCGTGGTATTGCTTGTGTCGTAGTATAACCTTTTAGAAAAAGCCACTGTGCTGTAGCGAAATTATAATCAAAATTCAGAAAACGATAAACTAATTATTTGGATTGACCTAATGCTGCTTGTTATAATGCCTTTTCAATGAATAGTACAGTCGAAAAATAGTTTGTGTAAGCGCAACTGTGTTCCCTATCATTCTGTTTCTAATTTAGTCATTTTTGCAACATCTTTGTGAAACACAGCTCGTCCAAAAAAATATTTTTAAAGGGTTTTCATACCGCCGTAAAGGATACCAAAATCTTAAAACTAGCATATGTAAACTTTTTAAAGCATAAAAAGATATTATGTATTTTTTGGGCTTTTGATTACTCTTAATTTAAATAAGAAATTATACACTTTTATGTAGTTGTTTCACGAAATTAGCATAAATCAGCACTTAAAAGAGCGCATATCTTTAGATATAAGCAACCTTTAATGCTCAAAACCATACCGAATAATTTATCTTGTCCAAGAGATATTTCCCATAACATATTTACATTTTTTTTTTGGAACTTCATTTTATCTCAATTTTCTATGAGGTATACCTCATAGAAAATCGAATTTTCGACTAATTTAGGATTTTGACCCCGAAAATGAAACTTTTTACTATGGTATATATTAGTACAGAATGGTTGCAACAGGCAAATATTTAATTTGAAAATATTTAATTCAATACTTGTTACTGAATTTTGGAATTTTTTTGAGAAAAAAAGAAAACACACTTTTGGCAAGATAAGTAAAGATTTTTTAAGAAACATTAAAATTAAAAAAATATTACCAAATAGAACAATCAAAAATACGCATCCGCTGTTAGTAAAAATTTGGAATATTTTTAGGAGATTTTTTTCGTAAATATTCTTCAAAGAACAATTTTTTTCCAAAAATGTCAAATTTAGAAGAAAACAAAGCGGTTACGATTTAACATTTCAATCCCCGAGTTCCTTTTTTTGTATTTCAAAAATACATTGATTTTAAATTTGCTTTAGTATTTAAACAGTGCGTAACATAATCATCTAATTTTATCATCTACTCAAAATGCCGTTCTCTTGTGTTTAATGTTTTAAGAAAAAGGGAATATCTCAATTTCTTTCCAAATGTTGATATGCTCTGTTTAAGAAGAACTGCCATGCTTTATGAAATGTGGCTCACCAAAGAGAATACTTTTGTTGTGATAAAGTATAACCAATTAAGAGAGGCTAAAGTTATTAATTCCAATATAAACTTGGATAGGCGTATACAGAATTTCGCATATTGAGTATAGCATTTTTAAAATTCTTTATATTCAAACATTTAAGCATACAAAAATCGTATTCCATTGCAAGGTTTTGATATGAATAACACTTTGAAGCAATGATTAATCTGATATTATAAGAATCCCGAGTTACTGGCAGTATATTAGAGGTGCAAACAAATAGCGAAATATTTAAAATCACTGAAAGGAGAAATGTGTATGCATATTTGTTTGGCATGGGCGAAAAGATGCACTATGAATTCTACAATAGCATCGGCAATGACAAAATTCCGCTAATGGAATGATAATAAATTTGACTCGGAAAAGTGCCCATCAATATCAGTCGAGAAGTAAACATTGCTGTTAAACAAACAACATTATTGATTATTTAAAAGAAGTCTAATTTTTTTACAGTTGGCACATCTTGAATCCACCTTTTTGTCACTTAATATGAACGACGATTTTATAGACGAGCCATTGGACAAATTTGGAGAGGAAGAACAATTAGAAGAAGAACAACTAGAAGAAGAGCAACTAGAAGAAGGATTTGATTCACCTTCCTGGGAAATTGAGTTCGATGAAGAGCTAATGATGGATAATCAAGAAGAGTACGAAAATGATTATGGATATAAACCAAGTGATGAATGGATGGAAATAATAGATACTGAAGAAGGTTTAGACGCAGAACTTCTTCAAGAACCATCACCATATGATGATTTAGAAGAGCCTTTCTGGGAACAAGAAGAAGAAGATCAAAGAAGAGTAGATGATGCCAAAAAAACTGTAGATGAACATTTAAACCCTTCTGAACAAGATGACGAGCAATGGTCTCCACCTAATCTAAAAACAGTAAAAAAAAAGAAGAAAGAAAAAAAAAGTGATAAAAAAGACAGGAAGAAGAACATCAAAGCAAAACCTAAATCTTCTGCAACAAATGCCCTTCTAGCTTCTACATCTTCTGTTCCCAAGGCAACTACAACTCAAAGTCAAAAGAAACTTCCAAATGAGCAAAAAAAAACTCCAGCAAAACAGACACCTTCTCCAAAGCAACCTCAGCAATCAAAATCAGCATCAGGTCAAACAGCTTTATCAGCTGCAAGACCATCTCATGCTGATAAACCTGGAACACCAATTACATTACCAATTGCGTCTCCACTAACAACACTAGACACGCCAACGAATAGTCCATCGTTAGGATATCCTCAAGATTTAGAGGGCTTAGGACAAATTGGAGTATTTTCTAATGATGGTGGTCTTTCTCATTTAAATCATCGTATGGATTCGTTCACTGTTCTATTAACATTTATATTTATAGCCATTTATACTCGCACTTCGTAATAAAATTCCTATTTATAATAAAAATACAACTGTAAAAAAAAATATATATGTCAAATATTTTTTCCCTTTAATCTAACTACAAAACAAAAATACCATCAAATTTTTCTTCATTTTTACTACAATTTTTATTACAATAACAAGATTTTATCTATTTTCTTTATTGCACAAAAATTCTCTGAAAGGCAAAATTTCAATTTTTTAACATTTTTTTATTATTTCAAAATGATTGTAACATATATACATATTTTACAATCTATCAATGACATTTTGTAATTCCTCTTCTGAATAAAGTCTAAAGTTATGCTCTGGTGTAACAGCTGCAATTTGAACATTAGCCTTGTTTAACTTTTCTTCCATGACAGATTTTAAGACGGTCAAGGCAAGAGTTTCTGCTTCCTTTAAAGTCATGGATGTGTGGTATTCTTTTTGTAATTCGGTTTGAGCACCTTCAGAACCTGACCCAATAGCCTTTGCTTGATATTTCATAAATGTACCTGAAGGATCAGCATGGAAACTAGATTTAAAATAATATTAATGACATGACATCTTTTTGCATAAAAACTGTTTACTTACAGTTGAGGTCCATTCTCATCAACACCTGCAATAAGTAATGCAACACCAAATGGACGACTCTAATTATTTTATATACATATATATAACGTTAATTCTACCATCCTATGTGCATATCTCTCAATCTCTATAACTCTATCTCTCCCTCTCTCCAAATTCACTTTCACTAACCATAATAGATTCTTCACCCTCAGCACCTTCACCAAATCTCAGTGCTAAATCGCAAACACTTTGAGTAACGCTTTCAACTTTAAGTTTTTCATCATATGTAAATCTATGGTTCTAGTTCAAACATATACATGTCAGTTAAGCTGCTTTTAATTAAATAGAATGTATAGCTTACTTGAGCAGCAACTCGTGCATGTTCAATCATGGTTCTGGCGTCGGCAGTCATACCACTAACTGCACAACCTAAATGTTGATCAATTTCCATAATTTTTTCAATAGAACTAGGTTCCAATAAAGTAGAAGACACACGCTTCTCAACAGCTAAAACAACACCTTCAGATGTTTGAACACCAATAGCAGTTGTACCAAGCTAATTAATAATAAACATCAGTTATACATTTAAATCACCAAAATGTGATTTTTACCTTGATAGCTTCAATAGCATATTCAACTTGGAAAAGGCGACCTTCGGGTGAAAAGGTATTTACACCACGGTCATACTCGGAACGTGTTAAAAACATAATTTATATCGAGAGAAATAGGATATGTACTGTGAAAGGAGAGAAGAAAAAACGTAACTGCAATCCCTTTCGAAGTTGTTATATTGGCTTTCTCAAATAGAAGGCGACGCGTACCTGTACGGCTAGACAATGACGGCATCAAGTAAGTCACGATAAATCAATGTAAAGAATATGAATTGAATGACCAATGATAGCAAATTAATGAAGGGGTTTTGCAGGAATCACTTTTAGGGATGTAAAGCAAACTATTTGGACATTTAATGCGTTGTTTAGCAACAAAATTTTATTTATATCTATACATTTCTAAGGCCAAACAATTAATTCTATTTCTTGTAAACTGTATGGCATCTATCAATAAATGCTTGCAACATCATTTTTGATACCTGATCAAAAAATACAGAAGAAGCCTGAGCATGTAATGGAGAAGCAAAATCAAAAGAGATATCAAAATCAACCCAACATGTAGGATGGTTGGCAGCAGAGGGATCGCTTAGCTTTGAT
Source organism: Mucor plumbeus (assembly GCA_016758945.1). Classification (NCBI taxonomy): domain Eukaryota; kingdom Fungi; phylum Mucoromycota; class Mucoromycetes; order Mucorales; family Mucoraceae; genus Mucor; species Mucor plumbeus. The sequence goes on from JAEPRC010000246.1 coordinate 44,453, forward strand.
CTAGGTACATTGGGTGTAAATTTCCATGTGGTTGTCATGTCATTGAACAATTTTGCATCTGCTGCAACGGCCTTTATGTTGGATATAACATGAAAAAGATTAACAATGGTTGCCATGACAACGATCAAATAATACATACCTGAACCATGGATGGTTTTTGACATGTCACTTTGGACATATATTTCTCTTGAAATAATTTAAACCCTACGCCAAGTTCTGCTTCCATTACATTTGTTGCATTATTCTTGGGAGTATTGGTATATACATGAGAATGATTACAATAAGGTATAAATTGATAATAATCATCTACATTAGATACAACAGCATACAATTGGTTTTGTGAGAAACTTGTTTGCTGTTGATTAATATGGTGGCGTAAAACGATGCAGAAAACTTACCTCAGTAATTTTCTTTCAGAATATTGCTTTCTTGAACTTAATATATTTGGAATAGTGAAGAAATGACGACGTTGTGGTCGAAGTAAGGTTGCCATGTTTATTTACAGATATTTAAAAATGTCAGGGAAGGTGGCGAAATCCATAATTTCCAGGATTAGGTAGTTAGGTATGTTTGACTCAGCCAATTCACCACGAGTCACCCCTCTTAGTAACAACTTTTTGTCGAATAAACATGGCTCTTTGATAGTGTAACCTACTCAAAACCAAATATAGAATCCTTTACAGTTATTTAATCAGGTTTCTCATTCAGGTTTTCTCTTCTTCTTTTCTTTTTTCATTTTTAAATTATAATTACATTATGACAGATTTGTTTAAAAGTAAAGAAAATGAATTTTATATCGAGATTTCTCAAGAAAGATACTATTTTCCTGGGGAAGATATTTCGGGTAAATGGCATTGAGGATATATATTATAATATCATAAAACAGACACTAAATTATAAATATCATACAGGCGATGTAATTCTCGATTTAAAAAAGGCTACTAAAACAAACAATATTAAAATAACATTGGAAGGTATTGTTGAGATTGGAGGTAGAAGTATCTCATTATTCGCAAAGTCTGCGCTTATAGCCGAATCACCAGAAGGGGATCAAAAATCATACTATCTTGAACCACATACACATCGATTTCCATTTCGAATGACAATCCCTAGTTCAAAAGATTATAAAGTACCAAGCACATTAGAAGTAAGGCATCATTTGAACGCTTGTTAGTACATGTAATTGTATCTCCAGATCTAACACGTGAGGTTTAGATTACTAAACTGTTAAAAGTGAGTTATCGATTGGTGGCCATTTACAATAAATCATTTTCAATGTTGGAGAAGTTTTGTCCTACAACAAGTGCATCAATCAATATTTTAGAGGATATCAATGTGGATAAATCTGAATTTGCTGGAGAACAAAAAATTGAAAAAGAATTGTTATTGAGTGGAGAAACTACTAGAAAAGTAAAAGTAGCTACTATAGTTGGAAAGCGAGCAGCTGTAAAGGGTAAGCTATCTATAAAAACTCAACGTAATGTGGTGGCCTGAGGAACTAACAAATAAATTTTTAGGTGATGTTATCCCAATTTCAGTAACTATAGAACATATTGGTGTAATGGTAAGAGATAAAGCTCTTTCAATTCAATTATTAAGATCAGTATATTACGGCAAAAACAAGTAAGTTTTCTTTTTCAAACGCACAATTTGCGTGTATAAATAGTAACAATTGGTACAACATTAATAGATCCGAATTATTTGGTCCAAAAGTCATTCGCCAAATTACTTCAAATATTGAAATATCAGGTCCAATAAGTTTTACAAAAACATTTGACATGCAATTGCCAATTCCACCGAATATTTGCCCTACTGTTGATAAATCTGGTTTAACGTTTAAAATTGAGTACAGTTTGCGCGTGTCCATCAACCTGAACGAGCAAAATCCACATCGCCCTGAAACAGCTGGCGATATTGTCATTTTTAATGTTCCATTCGTTATTGGAACTTATCCTAAACTTGCATTCAACATTGATGATGATGATGATAAAGAGGATAACGTAGTTGAGGAAGAGTATTCTTCATTAAAAGACGATAGTAGTAATTCATTTGAATACGATCAAGTAGCTGAAAAAATGAAGGATTTAGATTTAGGCTCAGAGATCAACTCGCCTACATTATTAGAACAATCTCCATCGATAAAGCACTCAAATTCAATTACACATATTAACCCTACTTTTTCATCATCTCAACTATCTTTTGATTCAATTCAAGAACCTATTCCTCAACCTGCTATGAACAAACCAGACGAAGCTTCATCTCAAGCTGAAATACTTTCACCACCGTTAGACAGAATCCCAAGTATAAATAACACCAATCTTACAATACCCAAATTAGAAAACGCCTCAAAAACAGGAGAGGAAGAAGAATCTTCCTCATCTACAAGATCAACCTATTTAGACAATCATCAACCCACCAAATCACCTTCTTTTTATTACAAACAAAATTTAGCCGCCAGTACTCCTCCTCTTGAGCATTCAACATTGGTACAGCCACCAACATCACCTTCCAATAAAGCTAAACTCAAGGTTAGTCCCTCCGAAATATACAATGATTATCAACCCATGATATCTCCTACCGGTAATTATCCTCCTACATCTCCACTAGTTTCAAGACATGATAGTGTAGCTTCATTGCATTCTTTTCACAATACAGCTACTGTTCAATCTAATAGTGAAGGTAGTAGCACTAGAAATAGTGGCATTGGAAGACAAGAATCTGTTCGTTGGATTGTAAGAAATCAAGAAGCTCCTACACCAACTTTGATTTCTCCTCAAATACCACCTCGACCATCACCTCCTATGGGTAGCCATGGTGGTTTTATGATGCCTACACCTAGTTTCAGTGAATCAACATCTACCAATACTGCTACAAACTCACCGCCCTATCATCACAGCCATTATCAGCAAGATCATAAACAACATAATCACGACACTTCCCTTCCTCAACATACTCAATATCAGCTTTACAACCATAATAATTCGATGCCATTGCCACAACCACAACCACAATATCATCATCAACCTCCACCTCATCATCAGTTCCCTCCTTACACAAATGATACTTATCAATACCCAAACGCTAATTCTTATTATCCCCAACCTCAAGCATCTTATCCGCAAAACAATCCAAGCGGATTTCCTCAACCCCAACCTCAGCCATTTCCTGGTGAATTCATGGGTATGCCATCTCATCAAACTTATCAATCTCAGCCCCAATATCCATTTTATAACAACTAATAATATCATTTTTTAAATAAAAAATACTTTTTATAGAGAAATTTAATATCTAGCTTTGCTGTAATGTCATTTTTATTAAGCAAAACAGGGCTAAATCACCTCCGCATAGGTAAGTTAAGGAATTGTTTTAAGCACTTTTGATTACTTTTTGAGTCGCGCATTTAGACCAAAATGTTTTCTAGACCACATTTATTTTTTTATCGTAAAAAATTTTGGTCATGGAAATATACTAAAATTCATGCCTCAAAACCCTTACATCAATAAGGCCAGATCGCTCAGAATCGCTAAACTCTAATTTTTGCCTACAAAATGGCAATTTTTATGAAGACATATATAAGTCTAAAAATGATCAAATTTTAGAATAATTATTTATTTTAATATCAATCATTCATAAATTTGAGCTTTTTTTTTTTATAAATCTATATTCGCCTTTTTCAGGCAAAATTTTAATGACAAATTTGTTCATAAATAGTCCCACTAGAACCGCAATCATCAGCTATGTGTATAACAATTACAAAGCTACTAGTTAATATAATATTTGTGAAGGAATTCGTGAATTTTTCAAAATGAAGCAAATTTTGATAAATGAGGTGAAGGCGGCATTTGAATTATTTTTGTTGTTGTTGCCTGTATTGTTTTGCTTTTATAGAATTTTTCTTGCAATTTGAAGACAAATACAGTATTTTTATTGGTTTGTTTGCGATAGGGAACATGTCAAAAATATGTTTTGGTTTTTTTTTATTAAAGATATTTATAACCAGTGCAGTATCTATGTAACTAAAGTGTCTCAAATCTGAAATCTCAGAAAAAATTAACTGCTGTTACTTTTTCTGTCTACGTCTGTGTTACTGAATGCTATTTTTGTAATAAATGTCATTGCTATGGCTAGAATACAAGTTGAATTGGTTTAAAGCGGTCAACAATGTAAAATATGCTATAAGTTGTATCGAATAACTATTTATTAAAATAGCAAATAATGGCGATTGGATGTTGCTGCTGCTGCTGTGATTTGTCATCAGTTCTCGGAAAGATCGTAACTGAGGGATCAAAAAATCAAAAAGTATCCAACGAAAGCTAGAATTTCGGCCAAGATCTAACGGCAAAAACATTTGATACAGTATTTATGATCTCAAATATGCCCATTTGAAGGTCTTTCTTATACATTTTCCCCACATGTTTTGATTCAACTTCATAACATTTTACTTAATAATGACATTGTTCCAACATGCATCAATAAACGGAGTATCAAGTATTATGAGTCAAACGGTTTCTGCATTTTATAATTTTATTAATCCGTATAAAAAGGGAAAATCAAACAATTGGTTTTATTCTCTATTTTTTTTATAAATTTAAACCGATGGATATTTAATTTCACAAAAATTTTAACACCAAAAAGATAGGAGCAACTATTAAGCAACTCTCAATTTCATCATTCCTGCGCAGCATGTTCGTAATCGGGATGTGTACAACCCAAAGTAAGCGATTTCGCATGGATAAAATTTGATCAACCTCAAGGGCGTCCAAAAGAGCCCCGGCAAATTGTTTGAAATTATGATACGATGTTCTGTAAACCAACCAATCAAAACTTGGACAACTCCGATGTTTGGATGCGATTGCTAATATGGATATAAAAAGTTTTAGTATTACATTGATTCTTTTTCTTTTTTCAAATTTAATTTTAAAAAAACATTTGGAATATGAGAGTTGTAACTAATACTGAACAAGAAAACGCTGGTCGTTATGCCATGAAGGGTTTTGCCATTGGTACTGCTCAATGGGCCGGCGTTGGTTTGTTTGTCTCCGGTTTACTTTATTCTTTCATGCCTTGGTATCGTAAGACTCAAACTGTTAACAAGGTAAGATATTAGTCAAAAGAAAATTTTGAAGTGCAAGTAATTAACCATGTTATGATTAGTTTTATATCGTCATGTGCTTTGGTTTAGGTGGAGGTGCTTACAAATCAGATAGATACATGGTTAATTTTGAACGTAGAGGTAGAGCACAAACTTTAGATGAGGAAACCAAGAAGAGATATGAATTGATTTACGGTAATGCCTTTGAAGCTCAAAAGGCTTTAGAGAAGTCAGCTTAATTTTCACTGCAGCATTTTTTTTTTCCCCACCTTCAAAACTCATTTATACGTACATATATCAATAAATCCAAAATAAAACTTATTATTTATAAAAATTGTATCATATTGACGAGGGGTTTTATTATATCATGAACAAGAATTTTGGCGCTAATAAATCATTGGGTTAGAGCGTTAATTCCATTTTCTGCAGTGCATATCCTTACAACTGCAAGACAACGCTAAAAACCATCTACCACGTTTTAGATCCCGAGTTTCTCACAGTTCACTCAGTACGTATTTTGAGAATATGATTGCGTCTTTTTTTTTCTTCCTATTTCTTTTTTTCTTTCTATTTTTATTTCTGCTTAGATTTTATTATAATATACTATGGCAGGAACAATCAATTTCATGACATTTAATGTTAGACATGATCATCATAATCATTCTCAAACAACACCTTTTGCTGCACCTCCATTAAGAGAAAATCCTTTAGAGAAAGAAGAATTTGGTGGGGAACAACCTTGGTCGATTAGAAAGTGGAAGATTGTGGATACCATTTTACTATACTCTCCTGATGTTTTGGCATTACAGGTAAGAAATGACCATTATTTTTTTAAAAAACAAAAGAATTAATTGCTCATCTATACATTTAATAAAAAGGAACCTGTATATCACCAGTTGCAGGATATAGAAGCACTTTTAGATGATGAATATAAATGGGTTGGTGTAGGCCGTAAGGACGGTGACAAAGATGGGGAGTTCTCTGCAATATTCTACAAAAGGTAATATTTAAACTTATAGTTTGTGGGCATGTCTATATAATAGATCAAAATAACCAAAATTCTCACCCCCCTAATAGAGAGATTTTGACAGTCGAAGATTGGAAGACAATCTGGTTATCAGAGGTAAATAAAAAATATTTAAATTTATTAATTTGTCATAAGCACATGCTAAAATGCCCTTGTATTTTACTAGCAACCAGATATTGCAGGAAGCATTAGTTGGGATGCTAGACACCCTCGTACGGCAACACAAGTAACGTATGTATATTATCACAAAAGGAAAAACAGATCAAAAAAGGCTAATTTAAAAATATACAAAGATTCAAAAAGAATGATACTATTTTCACTGTATTTAACACTCATATGGACCATGTTGGCATTCAAGCTAGAGAAGAAGGATCCAAGTTGCTTTTGGAGAAGGCTCGTGAAGCCGGCGATAAGGGAGCCGTCATTTTGTTAGGCGACCTCAATTCCACAGAAGATGATCCTGCCTATCTTTGTTTGACTAACAGCAAATATAAAAATTCCAAAGGAAGTAATGATACGCTTTCCAATTTGCAAGAATTAAACCAGGTCTGTGCATCCGCTTACTCTGAGAAGTCAGGCGAGCCTGTAAGAACTCAAGAAAACCATATTACATTACCCACACACCGTGTTATTCGACCAGGACAAATTCTTGCCAATATGAAGAAACAAAAGGAACAGCAGGAACACGTTCAAAATAGCGAGAAATACTTTCTAGATGTACATTATGAATTGATCAGTAGACTTCGATCTAAAGGAAGGCCTGGTACATTGAGTGGCCCTTATGGTAACAGAGATACCCTCACCAGTTTTGGAAAAGGTACCAATGATTTCGATAGAGCTCCCATTCGCATTGATTTCATCATGTCTCTTGAAAGTAGCAATGTGAATGTAAAAGTGCTTCAAGCTGCTACTCTATGCAATAGATTTGATGATGGGCTTTATATTAGTGATCATCGTCCTGTTTTGGCCAAATTATCTTGGTAAAATGTGTATAATAATTTTTGATAAAAATATATAATAAAGAGTGCTGTTCTCTGCAGTAGATTCATACTATAATTGTACTATGCAAAAAGTCAGAGTATAAGAGCTTTTCGGGCTGATATTTGTACATTTACCATATATATATTTAAAATATGTAGAATTCATGCTTAAGAAATTCGTAAAATTAATTTCAATAAAAACCAAAATTTATCCTTTCTCAAAAGAAATAAAAGCAAAATACTCGTAACAAGGCAAGGCCTATATGCTTATACTTTTTAGAGCTTATATTATTGTTTTAAGTACGCATAAACTATATGTAAGTAAAGCTCCTAAAAATGCTTTTCAATCATTTACTCTGTATATTATATGATAAATTGATACAGTAGAAGTTAGATTTCAGCAGTTTTGGTTGTCGTCAGATTGGAGAGTGCCTCCTCTTCTGCAGCTAAACACATATCTAGCAGCTTTTATAATATACTTTAAACACTTTGAAGTAAAAATGAATTGGCTAGATTATTCTGCCTACTTCTAAATTTATTTTATACTTCACGAGAGACACAGAAAAAGGTAAAATTCACTGCTTTTTCATTGAAAACTGAATCTCATTTTTCATCCCTGCTCTACTTTTTTTTCACTAAATAACACTATGAAAAAATTATATGCTATGTACCTAATGTGATTAACTTTAAGTTAAAAACAAGTATCCGAAAATAACCTATATTGTGCAGTTGGTATAACTTTTTTATTGCTAATGTTTCAGGTTTTTGCACGTATTTCACTGCTTAAAAGTTAAAACTTCGAGCCTTCATATCTCCACACAAAAAATAAGCAGTACTAACACTTCTTAATAATAAAAGTTACTTGTTTTGAAGCTCTTTATAACATATTTACACCACTGAAAAAAAAGGCGTAAAATGAGATATAAACTACAGCTTTTCTGAGCAAACTACGATGATAATCGCTACAGAAACTGTTTTACGTGAAGATGTTATTGAAAGGTATAACTTTATAACAATCTTATGTAAAGAAATACATAACTGCAAATTTTAAAATTGTTATTTTCGCGTTTTTTCCCATAGTGTTATGTATAAAAAAACTTTGGGAATTTTTTTTTTATCAAAAGTTAAACGTATAAAATTATTCAAATGTGTAATGAAGTACTATGTGCAGTAAATAACGAAGTTGTTTACTAAAATAAAAAAATATAAAAATAAAAGCGGTAGAAATACAATTATAATCAGCTAAAGTTTTATTACAAAAGATTTCTGAAGATTAAATATAATTGAAAAAGTATGAGGGTATTTATAGTGATTTAGAGAACTTGTATACCATCAGACTTGAATGGAGTAATTTTCTAATTTTGAGTTGTTGTTACTAATATTATATTGAAAGAATAAATCATGCAAAGCATCGACCATAAAGGGTTATATGTCAAGTGCGACAATGTGGGCCTTTTGGGAGCTATTGGCTATATCTATTTAGGTAATCTTGATTTTAAGGTGTGAATTCTAATGTGTGCTTGAAATCTTATTCATTGGTAGTGTAACTATGACACAGGGGAATAGTTGATTAAACCTAATATCTTTGATATTTTATTTATTGAATTAGGTAAAATACTTCTTGGTATATACAGTGACTCCCAAAACTGTCCCAGTGTTTGCTACTTTTGAGTTTAGCATGATTTTTAGGTACAACAAATATATTTAAGTTGCGACATATTTTATATATTTCGGAAGACAAATTAATTTTCTTTTATATAAAGTTAAAAAAAGTGTAAATTTGATTCGTCAGTTGAATTTATAACTGATCTGCGACAGCATATACACTGGGACAGTTTTGAGAGGTATTTTTGATTTTTAGGAAATCGGTAATTATAGAACCACAATTCGGACTATAGTTCTAAATATTTGACACTTGGTAAAAAAGTGCTTGATTTATCGAAAAAAATAAAAAAGAAGCATATTTCATACTCAGATTTTGGTGCTTTGGCCTATTGAAAAATTACATGAAGAAAATTCAGGACAGTAAGGAAAAGGAGGTCATTACTCTTTTAAACTCAGGTAAATCGGTGCGTCAATTTGCGGAGATTTTGAATGTAAGTAAATCTGTGGTGGGCAGAGTAAAAACAAGGCATGCGCAAGTTTAAATGTGCTTAAAGGGGGCCGACCTAAATTGCTCTCTCAGGCTGATGAAAGGTTTTGTGTTCGCCATGCAACAATAAAAGCAGTCAAGAGTGCCAGTAAGATTTCAAAATTACTTGAAACTGATGTCGGAACTAAAGTAAGCCCAGAAACTATTCGAAGAGCGCTTCGTAGGGGGGATTTGGGAGCGATTATTAAACCTAAAAAACCTATGCTGTCCAAGGCTAACATCAAGAAGCGCTTAGATTGGTGTAATTTTCGAAAACATTGGACTTCCGATGATTGGAAAAAAGTGATTTGGTCAGACGAAACCAAGATTAATCGATTTAACTCAGATGGAAGAAGCTGGGTCTGGATTCGAGACGGTGAGAGCTTAAAACCTAAACATGTAAAAATGACAGTAAAAGGAGGTGGTGGGAGTGTCATGCTCTGGAGTGCCATTACGTATGCCGGAGTTGGATGGTTGTGCAACATTGAGGGTACTATGGATCGATACTTGTATAAACAAATCTTAGAAGAAGATTTGGAGCTGACTATCAACCATACTTTGGACAAATTAGGCTACCAACGCAACCAAATCATTTTTCAGCATGATAATGATCCGAAGCACACGTCAAATTTAGTGAAGGAATACCTATTGGCCCAAGACTACAAAGTCATGGACTGGCCTCCGCAATCTCCCGACTTGAATCCGATCAAAAATATGTGGGCTTTGTTGAAGAGAAGGCTGAATGAGTACGAAACAGCGCCCAAAGGAATTCTTGATCTTTCGGAGCGTGTAACTGATGTTTGGTACAACACAATTAAACAAGAGGAGTGCCAAAAGGTTATAGATAGCATGCCAAATCGTATAAAACAATGCTTGGAAAGAAACGGTCTTTGGACGGACTATTAAACAGGAATACATTTTTTTCATTTTTAGCTCTCAAAACTGTCCCAGTTACTACACCTATTACAATTAGACATTTCTCCGCACAGCCAATAAAATTTACATTTTTTTTAACTTTATATAAAAGAAAATTATTTTGTCTTCCGAAATATATA
>JAEPRC010000247.1:0-36177 GCA_016758945.1 Mucor plumbeus
TGTCGGTGGAATTTAGCTTATCATATTTCGACAAATTACAAAATTTCGGACTCTCAACTTTGAAGTCCGTCTCCTCCTTCCACAATAGTGTTATAGTTTACTTTGGCATACCATTAAATAGCGGAAACTTTGAGCTTTTTAACAATATATTGGAAGTGTGATAATAAATTAGCATTCAGATTTAATATACCTATATGGCCATTTTCTGAAAACACTTGAACAATTATTCTCACCACAGTATTATATTATATTGTTATGTGCAATTGGCCTCATTCATCCACTACATATTACTTCATTAAACTTTTTTCCTGCTCTACAATGCCTGAACTCTTGGATATGTTAAATTTGTGCGAAAAACAAACTGGTTTCTATCAATAAATGAAACAAAATAGAAGCACAGTTTAATAAGTCATGTCTTAGGCATCATATAATTCTTTGAAATTGACTTCACCACGGCTGTATAAAAAGTACTTCATTTTTCTTTTTTAAGTAAAAAAGTTACAGTTCCTCTTCAATTTTTAATTTTTTTCAAATTCGGCATCGTTTCTGTTTCATCTTTTTTTAATTTAGAAGGCAATAAAAAAAGATCAAACGCAACAACCATGTGGATAAAATCTTTATTCCATCAACCATATATATTCTCTTTTGTGTTTACTGAGATTTCAGGACAGACACTTTATTATTTTATTTTATTTGAGAATAAAAAATTGAGTGTTGTATTCCACCAAGTATTATACTCTATTGCTTTCTATAACCAATCAAAAGGTTATAAAATCCATTGATTACTATTTAGGATATGAAAGAACAAGTCTAGAATTATCGGATATAAGAAACGTCTAGTTTATTATTTCTCAATCAATTAACCGAAAGGCTCGGTCCACTTAAATTATAATCCAGGTACAACAAGCTCAGCATTGAAACAAGGCAATTCACAAGCTCTACAATCAAGGCTTAATTATGATTGATTAACATCAATCCATAAATTACTCTCAAACAACAGATCTAATAGCTCAATACCGCTCTTAATTGTATCCCAGGAACTCCACACTAAATGATTATAAAAGGCAATACTTTTATATCTAAATAAACCTGGTCTTGTTTTTACTGTACAGTTGAAGAACTGATTAATTACACATTCTTTTTATTGTACTTTTTTTAAGTATATTTGTTGTATTCCATGTCACCTTCTACAAATCTACATCCTAACCTGATAATCAAGATACTATGATTGTGGCTTGGGCAAATCCATAGTATAACCAATACTTTAGAAAGAAGTATCAACTACGGATATTCTACTTTTCCAGGTGGCTCAGTAGCACAATTAACTCATGTCAAACTCAATATTAATAGGCGGCGCTATTAATATAATTAGATCTCCAGGCACGGACCTTCCATCAACAAATTAAACAAGAACAAGACAAATACTAAACTTGAAACATGTCAACTAGGAAAAGCACTCAACATATTGTTTTCCTGATTTGTTGAATCAATATGGATAAATACTTATCATATTGTTCAATTGGTTCTATAGTTATATTCTCAGTAGTAAATAATGAACTGGTATAAAAGACCCATACTTTTATATCTTAATAAACTTCAGACTTTTTTTTAGTTTTTATATACAGTTGGAAATGCTGATACATTATTGTCTTTTTAAATTGTATTTTTATTTACAAACTTTAAGTGTAATTCAATATTATCGCAAATCTAATCCTATACAACATTGAGAAAGCTTCATCACAACTTATAATTTTATAAAGAATAGAAAGAAATAGGATTTAAAGGTTACTTGGCTTGGATATAAATCTCTACAATATGTAGATTATTTGACATGTAAACAAGAATAAAAAAGCATATTTTTTTGTCATAAACTTTTATATAATACCTATAGTATAAGGAACCGGATTATATTGATAATTCACACAACGTTATACATTTGACATGTAAATTTTCCAATTTGATATATACTTAGTTTGTTCGCCTTCACAAATAGACTACTTCATACTTTAATTGGACACTGATATCACATCTGATATATTTTTGAATGTAATCCCGAAATAAACACTTCAAAATAATTCACCAACAATTTACCTGGGTTAATTATATGTGAATTACCATTTACTACCTAGTGTAAAGTTAAATTATTGAAAATTGTACCTTTTAATGGATATATTGTTTTTCTACATTTATAATATTTACAAAGATATAACTTTTTACTTAAATTTAGTTTGATTTTATAAATACATTTATCATAATTTATATTTATTAACATAATCATTATTAATTAAATATAATAGTACTTCTTTCTCATCGTTAAACATTTTTTTCAAAGATTTATATGGTTCTATAAACATATTATTTTTATGAAAACTTTTTTGAGTTTTATTTTAAATATAAAAAAATTCAATTTTACCCAAAAATGAAAAATTAAACAATTTCGGAGCCTTAAATGTAAACCTGAGAGTTCCTTTGGGATATATCCGCTTAATAATCATAAAAATAACTCAATTTACAAGTATCGCTCACAGAGTTCATACCACTTGAAATATTAAAGTGCAGCAATAATAAACTGATATTCAAAGTGAACACTATAACAAACGCATGCGAAAATGCAAAATAATACTTTTAAACCAATATATGTCGTGTGAACGATAACACTCTTGATCACAGTGCAATCGATTACGCAAATGACATACAGTATATACCAAGAAGTATTTTATCCAATTCAATAAATAATAATAACAAAGATATTAGGTTTTGTCAACTATTCCCTTGTACCATAGTTGCACTACCAATAAATAAGACTTCAAACACACACTATGAAGAAAAAATTAAGATTACCTAAATAGATACAGTATGGCTATAGTCAATAGCTCCCAAAAGGCCCACATTGTCACACTTGATATAAAATTCTTTGTAGAGAACCAATTAATAATCTTTAACTTTAAAGGATTTATCAATCTAAAGATTTATCAGTAACATAATTTCACGCCAGAATGAAACCTGTTGCGCGAGAACCTTTCTCTAGAAAAAGAACCATAAAGAGTTGCATTGCAAGTTAATAACTTACAACTTATTAGAGGATGATTTCTGGGGAGAAATCATTTACGGGAAAAGGAGATAATTACCATCATCACAATTCTTACCAGAATTGAAGGATTAATTATTATAAGGGTTTATCCTTAATCATAAACATTTTTAATCAATGAAGAATAAATTCTTAATAATTGTTTAATCTTTAAATGTTTCATCTTAAAGATAATCAAATAGTTAACAAATAATAAACAAATATAAATATTTATTTTATTTGTTATTATTTTGTTTTTCATTATTAAATTAAATCATTTTAAATGTTATATCTTCTATAATAATAATTCAATATTATAAATAATATCAAACTATTATGTTTCTATATTTTTTTCATTTAAAAGATAACTCCTTAAAAAAGATTAATTCCCGTAATCGATGCTTTGCATGATTTACCCCTTAAATATGATATCGAAAACAATAACTCAAAATTAGAATATTATTCCATTCAAGTCTGATGGTATACAAGTTCTCTAATTACTATAAATACCCTTATACTTTTTCAATTATATTTAATCTTCAGAAACCTTTTGTAATAAAAATTTAGAGAATTATAATTGTATTTCTACCGCTTTTGTTTTTAAATTTTTTTATTTTAGGAAATATTTTCATTATTTACTACTCAGACATAAGAAAACAACTAAGTCTATTAGTTATTTTACTTTTAAAATCCACCATTTTGCAATTTTATGCAATTTTATGCAATTTTCAGATTATATCCAGTTGACACTCCGGTCTACTTTTTATGGTGTAAAAAATTAATTCATTATAGCGGACACTACTTTCCCATATCCACTAAATCAAGTCATCACTGCATTTAGAAATAGTTCTTAATAGTGGTGTTACAAGTTAGATTTGTCGTGAGTGATGTGATAAAGAAAAACTAATAGATTATTGATAATACAGCAATAACTATTAAATGAGCACCAGGTTTTAAGTTGTCCAACTAAAGTAAATGTTTTATATAACTTTATATAAAACGAAATGAATAAAAGAAAAATGGAAAAAGGTACAATGAAATATATATTATAATAGCTCAAGGGATCTTCTAATAAAATAAGAAGATAAAAATAAAATACCAATAAGAATATATTAAAGTGAAAAAAATGTGAAAAGTAAGATGAAAAATAAAATAACTTTATTTAATGTTCTTTTGCAAGGAGGTTATTTATACTAAACAAAAATAACTAAAAATGAACTGATAAAATATAATGGGCTGTGAAAGATAGTGTTACGCCTAATGCTTGTCGTAACTCTCTTTTTGTTGATACTTTTTTTTCTAATAAAACATCTTTATTAAAATCAAATATTTACAATCTTTTAAACTGTCATTCAATATTATATTCTCAAATTACATCCAAGATTATATTAAATCTCAAATTACTCCTGAAACAGACAATTCTCAGGTCAAACCTATTTATGCGGACTCAAGAATAAATCAAGCATAATAAATATCTTTAGCTTTCACCGCAAATAATTATATTCAAAAACAACAACACATTTAACCCATATATAATCAATCTTTTCTTATCTTACACGGATGATAATATAAGCATCCCATTTTACTTCATTTTGTCCATTTTACCATAGACCTTTTAACAAAACATTAACTAGTATAAATAACATAAAACGATAACTAAACTAATAAAGATCATCTTATATTTCATCTTATTATTTTCATCTTACAATCTCACATTACTTTCTATCTTATTTTAATATTATCTTATTGATATTATATTTTTATCTTCTTATTTTATTAGAAGATCCCTTGAGCTATTATAATATATTGTTACAAATGAAGTGGTAGTAACTTATGAAGTAGTTAGAAATGTAATAAAAGAAAGAATAAAATAGAATATTGCCAACGCAGTAATAACTATTAAATGAGCACCAGGTTTATAGTTGTCCAACTAAGTAAATGTTTTATATAATATATATAAAACGTAATAAGTAAAAGATAAAATGGAAAATGTACAATGAATTATATAGGAGTGATTTAAGGGATCTTGTAATATAATAAATATAAAGTCATATGTATCAAAAATAATATGATTATTAAATGTTAATCAATATTATGAATAAGTAAAATAAGGTGAGAATCAGATATTTTTATTAATTGTTCGTTTTGAGAATTGATATTTATACTAAAAAATGTGTCTGTTAGTGGATCCTTGATGTTAAGGATATGTTTTTGATTTAAAGATGAGATGTCTCTGATAACGTCTCAATAAAAGATGGGTAATTTTGTTAATATGGTAAGATGAAATGTGATTTCATCCATCTTCCGTCATCTATCTTGATTGGTAGTGGTTAGGTAAAAATTTATAAAGATTAGATGAGATGCTTGTGTATTGTTTCTAAGAGATATTTGATTATACGATAATTTATAGTGATTTGACAGTTGTTCTTTTGGTGGGAGTTGAAAATGTATGATTGCAATTGAATTATTATGCAAGGTAATATTTAAGGTTTAGACAAATTTCGCGTATAGTTATACAGCTTTCTGGATTAGAATATGATAAAGTGTAATAGAATTTGTATTCAATGTCATTTATTTATTTTGAATAATAAGAATATGCTTTGGTAATTTCAGTATAATTTGTAACAATATATTTCGTTTTATAAAACATTTACTTTAGTTGGACAACTTAAAACCTGGTGCTCATTTAATAGATATTACTGCATTGGCAATATTCTATTTTGTTTTAATTCTTTTACTACAAGTTCAACTATAACAATAGTGTTTCATTAGAAGCTTTAGCAGTAAAGTCAGTTTGTGCAATCTGATTTGCAACAGTAATAAGTCTACAAACACCACAATCCATAAATGCAATAAAAATGAATCCGGCTTACCTGATTCGAACAAGTGACCTGAAGATGTCTTTTCACTACAGTCTTCCGCTCTACCAACTGAGCTAAAGCCGGGATCATATATTTTTTAAAATAAAATAACAACTATATATAATAGTTGTAATAACTAGATGGTCACGTGTTTTCATTCTTAAGTTAGTTTTATTTTACTTTTTATTGGCATTAAAGCATCGGGCCAGCAATGCCATTTGCTGCTCAGCATCTGATATTATGTTTTGCCATTTATTCCGATCATAAATCAATTAGTATTGCCAAGAGAATGTTGTAAACAACGTGAAATTCTGTTCCAGTATTTTTAATCTTGAATAAGAAGAGGTTTACTTTAATGTAGTTTACAAATTGTCCATATAATTTGGTGAAAATAATGATACACTCACTTAAAGCAGTGTGCCTTTACTTTAAAATGAATAAATTAATCATAAATGGTATATAGAAAAAGAAAACTGTAATTGCTGCGCAGTTGTATACTTGTGCAACAGCGTGTATTCCAAGAAATGAATACTATTTTCTCGTTGGCCTTTTATAGACATCTTATGTGACCTAAAATTTACATGATTTGCTTCAAAAGTTTCGGATTTTCTTTTTTGTTCTTTTTCAATATTTTTTTAAGAGAAAAACAATAATACACTATGTACCCTTACGGAGGACAAGTAAGTGCAAATGAGAATAGAATGCATTTTTATTGACGCTATCTTTATTTCCCAGCAACAAGGGCAACCCTTTTACCAAAATAATCCATACCAATCTCCAGGAGCGCCACCACCATCACAGCAATATTATAATCCCTATCATCGACAATCGACATTACCTAATTTTAATACACCACATCAGCCACCACATTCATTACAACAAAATAATTTTAGTCATACACCACTTCAAAGAAGCAACACATTTAGTAAGACAAAATGTTGGGTAGATATGTGAATGTAGTTTTTAACATTTGCTGAATTATTCAGCTTCAGTGCCTGATAGAAGAGAACAGTACTTGTGGGATCTGTTTCAAAGAGTAGATACTGACAAATCTGGATCTATATCAGTCCATGAATTACAAACTGCATTAGTAAATGGTGATTGGAGTCCTTTTAATATTGAGACAGTGCGTATGATGGTTGGTATTTTCGATACAGGTACGATATAGTGATAAATCAGATAATTAAAGTTAATATAATTAATTGTAATTAGATAATAATGGAACTATTGATTTTCGAGAATTTAGGGGTTTATGGAAATATGTTGAAGATTGGAGTCATTGCTTTAAAAAGTTTGATCAAGACAACTCGGGAAGTATTGATTGTTATGAGATGAGCCACGCATTGCGAACATTTGGATATAACGTTAGTGATAGATTCATCCAAATACTAATCCAAACATTTGATAAATATGGTTTGTATGAATTGAGAATGTGTTTTTACGGTTGATATTTATTATTTTTAACAGGAAATGGAGATATTACATTTGATAATTTTGTTCAGGCTTGTGTTACTTTATCCACATTGACAAAATCATTCAGAGCAAAAGATTTTGAGGGCAGAGGATCAATCCTTATTAATTACGAAGATGTAAGTAACTTATATAGAAGGACGCAGTATTAGTAAATTAATACATTCAAAGTTCTTGACGTTAGTTATAAGCAGTCGACCTGATATGAAGGGAAGTTAAAGTGTTTTTATAAATGTGTAAAATAGTAAATAAAATCATAACATAAAATATCAACCTTCATGGGAAAAATGAGTCTGTATTACAGTAAGTGTATTAAAAAGAAAATAGCTTTAAACCGATTCTTTGCATAATCGACTTGACAATGGCATTATAATGTAATTTTTTATACACAATTCCGAGATATAGCAGTAAATGCAATTAAAAATGGCTGTGTCAATTAAATAATGTAATAAAAAGATTGTCGGGAGGCGAGGAGCTTTCTAAAAGCAAGTGACACCATCTCTATAATTCCATATCGTTTGTAGTACCATGTTTTCTCGGTCAAGCTTCAGAAAATCTCGACGCTGATGTTGTGATTTGTCACATTATTAAAAAAGAATAAAATGAATCGATATATTTTTACCATTACAATAAAATTTGGAGTAAGGTGGTCTTTTATGATCAAGTAATTGTACGACATTCAATTGAAAAATGCAAGCATAAACTAGCTATTTCAAAATACAAAAAAGTTACACTTGGCTTTGCTTTCGTGCGTCATGTGGAACCTATTATCATACAGAGATTAAGAAGATGCCTTTTTACTATTATTATCATTATTATTATTTATTTGTATAAAAATATATTGAGGAAAACTGCTTTTATCTTTGCTTTTGTTCTTATTTTGAAAACCAAAAAATATGGATAGACGTTGTAATAATGTAAGAAAACCGAACAGCCAAAAGAAAAAGCTAGACGAGAAGATTAAGGCTCATTTTAATGTATTCCGTGTGAATATGAGTAAAAAATCAATGCATGACGGTAGTGGTGATAATATACATACATTGAATGATCTAAATTGTCAGCCTATGGACATGCATATACCTGGGCAGCAAACAAATCACCACCAACAACAACATCATCAACAGCAACCAAACTTTAGTTCATGTAGTAATAATGATGATATATTGGCATGGGCGCAAGAGCTTCCTCCTGCAGCTTTTGTTGATTTGATAGATACATCAAATCTTGACATGGCACTTGGTCAAATCAGCCCAAGTTTCTATCTTCCACTGAATATCCCAATACAAAATAGTATGCAACAGCCTCATACAAATAATGACCATACTATGGATTTTACTAATATTTTTAATAACAATTCAATGCCTCAACATTGTTCTCATCACTCTTATCCTTCTATAGTTACATATGAGCACAATGATAATAATAACAGTAACGATGCAACATTTAATTCTCTTTCCTCCAGCTCTACCAATACAACAAACCCATTTGATAACTCAAATATCATGACAAATAATCAAAATGGCTTTTCTCAACAAAACCATGCACATTGCAATGGTATGCCTTCTAGACCCAATCCTCCCATGTTTAAAAACGGACCTTCTTATTTACGAGCTAGTGAAGATTTTATTTTATTCTTTCACGCAATTGATGCTGATGATTCCGGATTAATTACATTTGACGAATTAAAGCAATATTTGCGTAATAAGGATAGGAATAACACTAGTTTTAATAATGAAGCTGTAATGACACTGATTGAAATGTTTGATAATAGTAAGTTTTTGATAAATTTACAGCACGTAAGTTTCTAATAATTGCTATCAAGATAAAGACAAGGCTATAGATAAAAGAGAATTTCCTGACATGCTTGCTTTCATTAAAAATTGGGAAAGATGTTTTCTTTTCTTAGATGAAGATAACTCTGGTACTATTGATTACCAAGAGATGCATTATGCAATTCAATCGTTAGGATTTGCTGATCTGAGTCATAAATTGATTTTACATTTATTACAAAAGTTCGACCACTCCGGTAGTGGTTTGATTGATTTTGATAATTTTATTTTAGCCTGTGTAACTCTTTGTCGTTGTAAAGAAATCTATGAAGTTATGTGCATTAAATTTGGATCCACTAGTCTTCCTATAAATCTTGAGCAAGTAAGTAAAAGTAAAATTACTATAGCAAAATATGCATCTCTAAAATAATTGTCATATAGTTTATTATATCTTTTATTTGGCCTACACCTCTTTAAAAAATTCTTTAAATAAATATACTCGTTTCAAATTTTACAACTTTTTTAGTACAAAAATAGCCGGAAGAAGTCCGCAGCAATTCAGCACTATCTGTGAAAAAGTACCATTTTAGTGGTAAAGGGTACCAGTTTCTATTTTCGCTTTTATCTTGGCGGAAAAGAAATGAAGCATCATTTCTTTCCTTTTCTTTCTTTTATTTTCTACAAATTTAAAAAAGTAAAATGTCGTATAACCAACAACAACAATACGGAGGATATCAAGGTGGTTATGGTCAACAAGGACAACAAGGAGGCTATGGTCAGCAACAAGGTGGTTATGGTCAACAAGGCGGATATCAAAGACCTCCTCATCCTCAAACTCCTCAACAACATCAAGCACCACCCCCACAACAATATGGTGGATATAATAATAGACCCCAACAAGCATACCCTCCCCAACAAAATTATGGTAAGAAAAAAAAAGAAAAAAGAGAATTTTATGTTAGGCATTTTATTTATATTTCTCATTTGTTTATTAGGAAGACCTTCTGGTCCTCCCGCTGGTCCCCCACCAGGTGCTGATCCACAACTCTGGAATTGGTTTACTGCTGTAGATACTGATCACTCAGGCCAACTTTCCGTTGATGAGCTTCAACGTGCTCTTGTAAACGGTGATTGGAGCCCTTTCAATATTGAAACTGTTCGTACTATGGTTAATATGTTTGATAAAGGTAAAATTACAAATAAGCTTGAGCGGATAAAAGGATAACTTGATTTAATATACATGTATATTTCTTTGCACAGATAACAGTGGTACCATTGATTTTAATGAATTTGCTGGGTTATGGAAATACATTGAAGATTGGAAGAGATGTTTCCAAACCTTTGATGCTGATAATTCTGGAAACATTGATCACGTTGAAATGGGCAATGCATTAAAAACTTTTGGTTATAACTTATCGGACCAATTTATTCGTGTTTTAGTTCAAAAGTTTGATAAATATGGTATGTAAAAAAAGAAAAAAGTTTATATACTGAATTTACATTTATAACATAAAATGAAATAACTTACACTTTTAGGTCATTCTGCAGGTAATGGAAATATTACCTTTGATAACTTTGTTCAAGCATGTGTTACAGTAAAGACACTCACAGACTCATTCAGACAATTTGATACTGATAATGATGGTTGGATTCAAATTAATTATGAACAGGTAAAATGCTTATAAATTTGGAAGGTGTTTTTCTTTAAAAACTAACATGATTTTATTAGTTCTTGGAGTTGGTTATTCGTCAACGTTCTTGAATAATTTCATAATAAAATCTATGTATATATCTTATTATACTCTTTTACATATTCATATAAATATATAAATATATACATAATTTCTTATTGATTTCTTATGTATCAAATAGAAATACCTTAACAAACTAAATGCCATTACACAATGGTTTTAATTCTAATATGGCTGTGCAAGTTGTATCACACTCGAACTATGTCTGTAACAAATCAAAACAGAATGTGATCAAGAAGTAATTACCCTAAATGCAAATGACGGAAAAACTAAGCAGCTAAAATTAAAAAAAAGAACCAAGCAATTCAAATGTTTTTGTGCTTGAATATGTCAAACCAAGAAAATATTTAATATTTATTTTTATGCATTGTTATAGAATTTAATTTTTTTTTTTTTTTTTTTTTCATAATTATGAAGTTATATTTTATACAAAAATTACCTAGCACGCGATCATAGACTATTTAGTAACTGGGTAACTTTAAACATCTGTTATATGCGTCAACACAATAGGTAGTGGACTTTGGATATTCAACATCGAGAGGAAAGATTTCATCCGGTCATCGTGACAAGGATTGTGACTGATTGAATGCAATAAAAATTTTCAAGAGACACAAAAAACTATAAATAAAGAGCAAAATTTAGCAATTATTGTGTTTCTTTAATCAAAAAATAAAGTATGCAGCCACGATGGAACGTTTTGTCATTTATTTGGCCTCAGCGTTTCATTGCCAGGAATCTTTAGATTTCATCGCATTCAAGAAAGATTGTCTTCTTGCCTTATGGCAGAAACGGGATTCCTTTGTCATTCATTTGATCTGTGGGATTCCGTGCCGACGGGGGACTAAACTTATATTAAGCCTTTAAAAAACAAAAGAAAAAGCTGCTTTCATTCTTCTGAACATTTGATATCAATTTGTTACACTGATACAATTAAAATCCCGACATGTTTTTTAATCAGTTAAAACAATCCAAATTGCCAAAAATCGATCAAATATTCTTTAAATTGAAGCAGATAAAACTATAAAATTAAATGATATACTGGAGAATTTAGAAACACTCTTATTTCTGCTATAAATACTTGAAAAAACTCCTTTTTAAATGAAAAGAGAGTTTTTATGTAGCCTCGAAACTCCTTAAAATCATAACCAAGTTTTAATAAAGCCTTATAAATATTCTGCAAAATATTGAGGTATTTGTTCTGTTTCTCTGGCACATAAATACGTATAAAAAACATAAATAATGCGATCTATAGGTTCTTTTGAATCAAGAAGAGTAATTCTCCGCCTTAATGAAAAAAAATTACTGATACAAATTTATAAATATAATATTATTTTTGAAATTACACTTGAACTTCTTCTTTCTTTCTCATATTTGTTTGATAGGTTATTAAATCATGGAAGTAGTTCAAGTACAGCCTAGAGATTTCTATCTGCATTATATCTACGTACCGGTAGAAGGGACTACAATAAGATGGACATTTACAACAAAGAAAAATAATATAGCTTTTGGTCTTTATAGACGATTAGGTCAAATACCTTTACCTTCTTCTTCTGATATTGTCTTGAAAGCTCAACAAGCTCGATCAAATCAATTGAAATTATCTGCGCTCAGTAAAAAGACAGGTATTTCAAACAAACATGCTCTTATTTTTGTTTAAAACCTGACAACTTTAAAAGATGAAGAATTATCTGCTCATAATAACTCAAATTACACAAGGGCACGTTCTAAATCTATAGCTTCCGAGAAATTGAGAGAAAAAGACGACTGGATTGAGCTTATACCTATTGAACATGTCAATTCAGTAAAAGCGAAAGTAGAAGGGAGCTATACTGTGCGTAATGCTGGGAATTTTATCTTAGTATTCGGTATGAAACATGCAAGTTTTTGACGTGATGGTTACACAATCAATTAAATAATCTTTTAGACAATACATTTTCTAAAAATACGCCCAAGGTAGTTACATTTTCTGTTGCGTTAGTAGATCCCAATATGGAGCAATCTTTAGAACATCCACAAACGGAGATATCAGGTTGGTTACTAAAAAAAAGACGTAAAAAATTACAAGGCTGGGCCAAAAGGTGGTTTGAATTATCCAAGGCAGGTGTATTATCTTATTCTGCCACACCAACAAGTTTAACGAGAGGATCAATTCAAATATTACTTGCAACTATATCGCTAAATCCACAACAACGTATTATTCATATTGATTCTGGATCTACATTATTTCATTTACGATGTCAAACAAATGATGAATTTAAAGAATGGACACAGGCATTAAAAACATATAGAGATGATGAATTCCTTCATAAAGGTTATGCTGGAACTCAACAACAACAACAACAACAACAAGAGCAAAATGCTACATCACATCCTGAAATACAACTACCCACATTCTTATCAGCCACATCATTTGTAGCAGATTATCATAGTGCAGACATGATATGGTCTCAAATTGATACTGGTATTCGTAATGCTGAATTATTGAGTTCCAACATTACCATACTTAAAAAGAACACCGAATTACTTTTAGATCGAGAAAATACTTCTGAAAGTTATGCATTGGCAAAAGAAAGTGATATGATTATTTCTTTGGCTACAGAACAAGCAAGACAATGGCGAGAAATTCAAGTTACTATACAGCATTTATTCAAGGGAGACTCAACATTAAACAATTTGTCCATGACAAGAACCCAGTCCAAAATCAAAATACCTATTGAAGATGATCATAAATCACAAAAAACAGAAAATTATAACCTTTTACGTACAAATAGTAATAATACATCTTGCTCCTCAATTCAAAATTCATTCATGTCAGATCAGTTTTTTGATGCAGAATCGATTATATTGGCAGAAGAAGATGAGGATTATTCTGATCATCAGAATACTGTATCTACTGGAGATAGTTCTACAGTATCAACTACAGATGAAGAAGAATCCGAGGAAGAGGAAAAACTGGGTAAATTTTTTTTTCTGCAAAACAATTATAGATTTTGTAGTAACAATAGTAAAAATAGTCTCCAACAAAGCATTGAGACAATCAAGATTGATTGATATTATATATGAGCCATCGAGCTTTCATAGACGTCAAATTTTACCTTCACCGGCCAAAGACAACGGCGTATCAGCTTTATCTGTTTTTCGTAAGAATATTGGTAAAGATTTATCTCAAATTGCAATGCCTGTCAGTATGAATGAGCCATTGAGTATGCTTGAAAAGTCGTGCGAAGATTTGGAGTACTCAGAATTATTAGAAAAAGCAGCACAATGCGAAAATAGTATGGATAGGATTATGTATGTTGCAGCATTTGCTATTTCTGGTTATTCTTCTTCACAATGGAGATCTGGTAGAAAGGTATGCAAATGATACTTTTGTAGCTTTTGATACCATTTAAAACTTATCTAACCAACTCAGCCTTTTAATCCCATAATGAGCGAGACCTATGAATGTATTCGGCCTGATAAAGGCTTCCGTTTTATTTCTGAAAAAGTGTCTCATCATCCATTAATAATTGCCTCACACGCAGAATCAAAAACTTATCAGTACTGGCAATGTACAAAAATTAAAAGTAAGTTTTGGGGTAAATCAATGGAATTCATGACAGAGGGTACCTTCCATGTTAACTTAAATGATGACGAACATTATACGTTCACAAAACCTTCAAGCTGGATAAGAAACATGCTTGCTGGTGAGAAATATCTAGAACATGTAGGGGAAATGAAAGTGGTCAATCAAAAGACAGGTGAGTATGGCTTAATATCATTCAAGGAAGGTACAGGCGGAGGTCTCTTTAGCGCACCCAAAGAACGTAACAATGTAGTGGGTACTTTTTATACAGAAGATGGTACTAAAAGCAAAAAGATGGTTGGAAAATGGAGCGATGGGCTGGCTGAGGATATCAATATGGATGGCCACACATTGTCCGTGCTGTGGAAGGCTAAGGCACCTACAAATCCTGATTTTGGTAAAAAATATTACGGCTTTTCTCAATTTGCGATAGAGTTGAATGAAATCACACCCATTGAAAGGGATAAATTACCTAAAACAGACTCTAGATGTAGACCAGATCAGCGTCTTTACGAAGAGGGAGAGATCGATCAAGCGGATGAAGAGAAATCAAGAATCGAGAAAATGCAGCGTAAAACTCGTGCTTATTATGAGGAAAAGGGTACTTCATGGGATCCTCGTTGGTTCAAATTAAAAGAAGATCCTTATGAAGAACCTGGCTTTTATCCTGTGAGTTCTAATGTAGATGTTGGGCATTCGTGGCAGTTTGCTGGCGAATATTGGAATACAAGAGAAACAGGAGAATGGCCTAACGATATTCCCGATTTGTGGTAGTCCTTTTTTGTTTAGTTCAATTGGTATAAAATAGCAAGTATTTTTTTCTATAGACTCTCATTGCTAATATCATCAATAAATCGTGTATTACATTTATCCAAACTATTTTTACTACTCCTGTCAGTAGCTTCTTACATGTGGGTAGTTAAGAGTTCATGAGTTCTGACAAGGCATTTCCATTATAAGGCTACTTCTATATAATATATATATACAGATTTTATCTGTACACTTTTTGTTTTACAAGAATATTGACTTTTTCATTGAAAAAAGACGAAATTTTATATTAAATCTGCAACAAATGCACTTTTCCGTAGTTTAAAACGAGTAATGCCAAAACTGAAGAAAATGTATCAGAAAATTTCAATCGCTAAATACGCAACAAAATGCATAGTAAATTGGTCTAGCTTATTAAACGCTTTAGGCGTAATCTTAAATTTTGCATTGAATAGAATTTTTTTTAGAAGAATGTTTCTTGTAAAATGTAGCATAAATCTGAAGTGAAATATTGAAGGTTTTCCAGCCTTTTCTCCCAATTTTTAATCAAGATTTAAAAATATAAACCCTTTAACTAATTTCCCACTAGTTTATCTAAAGATTAAGGTATTACATGTATTTGTAACTGTATTTTTTATGAATAAATCTTAAGTTATATGTGATTTTTTTTGGGATCGGAGGAAAAATGGACCTATGAATGCTCATAAAAAATGCTGGATGAATTTGTTCCAATTTTTTTTACACCTTTTTTTTTTTGTTTCTTCACCAAAAATTGAGATATTTCAGGAATTCAATCGCTATGGATAGATATGAATTAGCACTGTAATTGAGCATAAAAACGCGGTAGTCAATATACTAAATATTTCAAAAAATATGGTAAAATAGTGAAAAAAACTCAAAAATACATTAAAGCCTATTTTAAATCAAAGAAATCCCACCAAAAATTAATTCTTTATCTTCATTTTTCGTTGGGGTATTTAGCAAAAAAGATTTGACTTTTAAGTAGTAAAAAAATATACTCAAATATCTAAAGATTTTTTTCTGAACCAGGAAGCATGACAACTAAAAGATATTAAAACTGTATTTAACTGTAGCATCTCAAATATATTTTCATATTTTTAATTAGGCCTATTAACAGTAAACAGCACTAGCAATTCCGCTTAATTTCTTAACTATCAATACTTTACATAGAGTGGACGGTTGGACTGGGCATTTTTAGTAGTTACCGCACCAGAGAACAATTTGCCTTTATAGTAACAGATGGAATATGTAGTTATTGTGTAAGACTACCGAGTGTAAAGCAATTTACATTTATTTTGCGACATGTTTATATTATTATTCTAGAGGTTTAAGCGAGTTTTGGGCTAAATCTTTGATTCAAAAAGTCAACGAGTTGATAAATTCAGACGTAAAATGCAGTAACGCAACATTCAATTACAGGCAGTATGCACAGAAGCTTTAATTTAAGGTACTGCATCAAATTTGGCTTTCCAATCTCCTTAATATCTTGTGTGGCAGTAACTACGGTTAAACATATAATTTTATTTATAATAGTTTTAATAAAAATAACCAGTGGGCACGTAGCATCTTTGATATACTTTATTTGCCCTGGCCAGATCAAAAAAGTGATAAGGGATAGAAAAAACCCAATTGGGATTATTGAGAAAATGCAGAAGTAAAATGTAATAAGAGGATGATAATAAATATATCAGAAATTGTGGCAGTAACTACAGTTTTTACACTTTAAATTCAGACAAAGTAAGTAAAATTTGGGATGAAATGACAATAAAATTGGGATGCAGTGAGGATAAAGTTTGGATGTAATGAGAATAAAATTTGTATGTTGCGAAAATTAAATTTAGATAAAGAGAGAAAGGAGATTTGGAAAATATGAAATTAGTCTTCAGTTTAATAGTAATAATATTTATGACATACCTGTAATGATCTAAATCTCCCTATGGAGAAAATCGTGTTTATTACGGCGATACGAATTGAATAGATATTATAATTAGATTTTTGCTTTAGGAGAAAATATCTCCGGACGACCATTACCATTCCATATTAATGATGAAATTAATAACATATTCTTGTAGCATTGATGTCTCTCTGCCACAGTTTTTTACAGTTTTGACATCCAAGAACACTGTGGCCTTTGACACCGTCCACCTTTCTCAATGAGTCTTCATGGCATATGTTACAGATTCTTGAAGTCATGAATTCATCAATTGTAACCACCAAAAAATCTCCTTTTTCTCGTTTTTTCAAAGCACGCCAGAGAATACCAGTTACTCCACATTGGTTACCTTTTAGTTTTACTAAGTCTTTATCAAACATTCTTGCACCAAAAACAATTAGAGGAACCTTTGTTTTATCTTGCCGGAATTTTGATGGTTTCCATTTACGCCTACATCATAAAATGCATTAACTGATGTATTACATAAATGCTAGTTCGTCAACTTACTTGGCAATGGTGGTAATATGTATCTTCTTATTTTTATTCTGCCTTCTCATAAATTTCCTCTTTCTTTTCTTTCTACGTCTATTTCTCTGTTTTCTATCATACTTACTACTGCCATTAACCAACATATTCACCATGGTTTGAGATGCCTTTTGGCGATCTTGGTAGAGAAAGAACCTGTCCTTGACTCTTTGGAAACCATAGAAATCAAACAAAATGTGTCTATGAAGTAGCATATAAGTTGTATGAGTAAGGTAAACTGTAGCTTGGCAAGTTTTGGTGGTAGGCATATCTGTTTCAATTGGTGTTATACCCCTTTCAACTTTAAGCCTTTGTAGTTTTATTGAGTATTTGGTAGAACCTGTTAAATCATAGTATTCTTTAGTACTACATCTCCGTACTTGATGATCGTCTCCCAAACCAACTGCAGCAGTAAATACAGCTTTTTGTCCAGGACCGATAAATACAGGCCTATAAACGCCTTCAACTTCTTCATATGTGAAATCTTCTAATGTCAAATCATGACCACCAATGATAGACTCTTGTTTCTTTCTATTAAATATAAAATCAACTGCAAATCCGTCAGACCTAACGAGATTATTGAATAAAACTGTGTTTTCACTGTCTGCTCTTAATTGAGATATGCTATAGTTTGTCAAAATAATGTTAGTTTGTTTTTATAAAGATATTTAAAAGAAAAAACTTACTCTTTGAAACGTAATTTAGTGAAATCAAATACACGATGAAACATTTGAAGTTGATTTTCATAACCCCTTGGAAGAGACTCTTTGACAAAGCAAGATAATGCATTTACACTAGCATTAACAAATCTACACCGACATGATGGCTTTGGTGAAATACTAAACAATCTGGGTAATGGAAGTCGTCTTACATCAAAAGGAGAATGATTTCTATGTTCTTCTTCATAGGCCGAAAGTATATATGAGAAACAGCGAATATAATTGCCTGGGGATGCAGAGAGACTTTTCAATGATATGGATTCAGTTGTATGATTACGTAATGAATCACATCCATTCCTAATTCTCAATTTCAAATCATCTGATAGAGTAACACTAGCAGGCCATTTAGGCTCACCTCTACAAACATACTGATAGCAATATTCTTTCACAATGAGCTTCACTTGGTCAGGCTTCATTGACTACGAATCAATAGTATGAGATTTCATAATGTAAATAAATTTTTTTATTTGTGCTTACCATATAATTATTTTGAACCAAATAATATAAATAAGACATTACTCTCTGTTCAAAAGTCTCGACTACAGTATTCAAATAAGTAACTGATACCTGAAGGCATGCCTCTGATAAGCATTGGCTATTACCACTAGCCAAGTCTACTTTGTATATAATAGTCGGACGTTGTCTTCTAAAGTTGTTCCAGTCATCAAGCATACCAAGTGGAAGCACGTTGGAATTTGTAACGCGTCTATTATTAACCAACTGACAGATAGAATACCAGAAAGGTTGTCGATAAATGCAACCTGGAATATTTTCATTTGAACGGAGAATAATGAAATAGTTTACAAACATTTGTGCTCTGAAAAGCAATTGTCGAACATCTTCACTTGCAGAGAGAATTCTATCTTTGAGTACACTTTTGTATCGTTCTTTTACACATGTGTCAAAAGGAAGCTTTCGGGCAAATGATTGGAATCCAGTTCCCAAATTTTGATTCATAACTTCAAGTTTAGACAATATATGTCTGGGACAATCTGGAGAGCGTGATGTTTTATGGCTGGTACCTTTACGGTTAATACAACGAACATTGGGATCTGCTATCACTTTCTGGCGTTTTACTTCTCTCTTGACATTCTTGATTGCTGAAGTTTGTCGTTTCTTGCTTGTACCGACTACCAAAATAGTTAGAAATCTTATAACTTGTTTTATGTTTTACTCACCATCATCTGCTTTGTCCTCTTTAAAAAGTTTACATTTATAGTATTTTTTATTGTAATGACCAATTTCTTTGCAATCCTTGCATGTTGACTGCGGCCGCTCCCCTAAGTCAATAATGCTTGTAAATAACAAACTGGGTTTCGAAAACTTTATACTTTATACCTGAACCTCTACTCGCCTTTACTGCTTGAATCTTATTTAGAATTAAGGATTTATACATTATCAGTTTTTGTAGATGGTAGAATGTAAAGAAAGAGAAAGTTAAAAAAAAAGCACAATTTCATGTGGAGAAGATGTACATTAGGAGTATTTAATATATCATCAATACTAACCGGGTATCCAAGCAGTCAATCTATGATAAATATCATACAACTATGTATTGATTTGATGTAACTGCTAACATTTTGTTTCTATCTATTGCAATTTTTAACGTTACCAAAATTCGGCGTTTAAAATTAAGAAAATGATGATCCAGAAATATACATTGCTTCATTAAATCTACATATCCATCTCAAATTAAGTTCATTCTAGTGTGAATTTGACACTAATTTAATACAAATTTTAATTTTATTTTATCCAAATTTCATTTTTATTTCGTCTAAATTTTATGTCTGTTTCGTCCAAAAATATAATGTTTTCGTCTGAATTTGAAGTGAATAAACTGTATCATGAGGCTTACAGCATCTTGCAACGCTGATTGGGCTAAATGTAATTCAAATTTACATAGAAACTTGGGCTCAAGCAAGCAGATAAAAAGTTTTTTGTACATGTATACATAATAATTAATCCAAAATGGGAATTCATGGACTATCATATTTTATCAAGTCCTTACCGACCATAATAGATAATGTAAAATGGGAGATTACACCAGTCAAACCGACAGAAAACTATCGAGATCATTTTATCATTGATGGCAACGCTTTTGTTTATCACATTGCTTTTGAAAATCGAACAAATTGGACTCATGGAGGCCAATATGCTAACATTGCTGATATTATTGCAAAAACTGTCGATAGTCTAAACAAAGCTGGCATACGACTTACATTTTTATTTGATGGTGCTTTACCACAAGACAAACTCGAAACAAGAGTCAAGCGTCACAAATCATATATTGAGAGATGTGCTTCGACGTATTGGAACTTGAAGCAAATTAACGGTAGTAACAAAAATGCAGATGAACGACAAAATGGCATACAGTATTACGGCGATCTTTTTCTTATACCCCCGTTGACATTGGAGGTTATTATTCAAACACTAAAAGAATTAAATGCCAATTTTAAAGTTTGCGAGGCTGAAGCAGATGGTGAAGTTGTCAACATGGCAGCAAGAGAAAAGGCATATGTAGTATCTCAAGATTCGGATATGCATGTGTATCCTAATATAGGCAAAGGGTACATTCCCTTTGAATTACTTAAAGTTCCAATTAATGACGAAGAAGACAATAAATATATATCAGCAGGTGTCTATCATCCTGAAGCATTGGCAAAATCATTAAACTTAGAGCCTTTTCAACTACCCTTATTTGGAACACTATTAGGAAATGACTATCTTGATGCAGATTTAGTGAGGTTTCCAATTGGTAATTGGTGTAGCATAGAAGGAATTCAAATAACAAAGAATAATCAAAGTGGATGGCCTAAAATCGTAGCAGAGTTTATTAGAAGAAACTCCCAATCACAAGGAGGCAAAGACTGTATCATTCACAATGTAGCAAATCAATTAAAACCAATTATTGCAAAAAGTAGCATGAAATTAAGAGAAGAGAAAGCAAATGGGCTTGAAGATCGGATTATTAACTCGATTAGTCGATACGATCCTAATAGTCCACTCCTCAAAAAATTACCAGAGCTAAAAAACGATGATAATACATCTGAAACTTGTATTAATACTATCAGTAAGCAATTTATTAACACAAAAAGTTTGAGTCGACAAATTATGGATGTTGTTTCAAGCAAAACTTTTTGGACAAGCATATTTATTGAAGATATTGAAAGAGAATATAGCTGGGATGTGAGTAGATCATTGAGACAAGGTCTTTATGGAACAGTATCAGAAAAACTAGGAGAACAAGATCAAGAAGATAAAGAAGCCAAGAAAAATGAAATGATAATACAAGAGCATGTTCGAGAAAAGCAACATTTAGAAGTAATTCAAGTTACAGGAGGTGTTATTCAAAACCAAAAATCTACGGCTATTAACAATTTTTATCGTTTCCATGCAAGTAATCAAAACCACATAAAAAATCATAATCCAATTCTACATCCTTTGATTTTATCTATTAGATACATGATTTATCATTGTTCACAATCTATTCAAAACGGCAGACTATTCAACTATGAAGTGATTGGAATTATTATATCAACATTAAGATCACTTGCCCCTACACTGGGCTATACGCATGAAAAGGTACCTCTTCCAAATATAGGAATACCTGCCCTGAAAAAAAGATCTATTCATATCGCTGCTCAATATCAAAGCATTATATATTCATCTTTCCTTCTCTCTCAAATTCTCGATATAGCAGACTATTTGCAATTACCCCATGTTCTCTCTCACATGTATAATGGAATATACTTTCATTATTATATTGAAATTGCACGTGGAGGTGCAAGCATTAGTAGAATGCTTCATAACGTAACACCCGAATTCAAGGCACTTTTCTGTTCCGTGTATAAATCCATCATGACAGATCTCTATGACGAAGTTCAAGATGTATTTGATTATGATATTATAACTTCAGCAATTGAAGAATGGACAATATCAGATAATAAACCGAAACGATTAATTTCGCTTAATAGTAATAATCAGCCCGATAAAAAGAAAAAGAAAAAATTGCAATCAACAAGCAGTAATAATAATAATAATGGTAGAAGTACGAATGCTTTTAATGTATTAAGCTTTGGGTGCAATTTTGATGAATAAATTGAATTTCTTTTATTCCCCCATTTTTATATGGAACAAAATAGATCTTTTTTCTCGATTTGTAAATATTTCTGTTTTTTGTTTATTATTAATATGTAATAATATTTGGGGGGGGGGGTTATAAAATCGGTTTTCAACATTGGGGATGAAGCGGGCAGGGGAGGGAAGGAGAGGAGGAGTGGGAATCAAAAGAGTGGTATCACTGCATATCTGATGCAAAATCGCTTGATAAAGTACACTTTTATCCGATGTGGATGTCAAAAGTAAAAATTGTAAGTTATTGGGGGGAGAGGTTGGGGAGGGAGGAAACGGAGGTAATAGAGGTTTTCTATGATTCCCGAAAATAACAGAAATAATATTATCATTTGGTGTTACAATTATAATAATAATGTTAACTTAAACTCTCCGACATAATGGATATTATGAAATACGATTTTTTTTTTTTTTTTTTGATGATGAAATTAATAAGAGTTACCATGGCATCAATTTGGAGTTTATTAATTTGATAATATAATTGTATGCCTTAACCAATGGCGGTTATTCTCCCCAGATTTAGTTAGTTTTTTCATAAAACAGAATTGAACCCACCATTACTCCCCCCAATTTGCATTGAATTTTGTCTAAATCAGGAGTTGTAAGATTTGTGATAATCCAAAAATCGAACAATTTGGTGGAGATCGGATATTTTAGCAGTGAGCGTTGATCATTAGTGT
Source organism: Mucor plumbeus (assembly GCA_016758945.1). Lineage (NCBI taxonomy): Eukaryota > Fungi > Mucoromycota > Mucoromycetes > Mucorales > Mucoraceae > Mucor > Mucor plumbeus. Next base: position 23,261 of record JAEPRC010000247.1, read on the forward strand.
TAATGTGGTTTGACCCTTTTCAAAATGATATAAAAAGAAAAGCTTTAAATTCTATATTTTTTTTTTCAAGATATTCTTCATTACCTATATAATTATTCAATATATTTTATCCATTACTTTCTTTATAAAAATATAATATTATGACTGATAGATTCAACTTAACACAATCACTCACATGTATAGCTTGTGGAGATATTTTAAATGAACCAATTTCACTTTCTTGTGGCTATACAGTTTGCTCACATTGCTTTCCTGTCAGTAGCCCAACTTCAGTAAAAAAATCAGTATTTAAATGTCCAGTACCTCACTGTGATTCAGCAACACATTTATTCGGTCCTGAATTACTACCAGACGTTGCAGCTACCGAACTCACAAATATTCTTCATCATGTCATATTGAATTGTTCTCGTCCACCAACACCTTCCGATGAGTTAGATCCTGCAGCAAAAATGGATATGATTGCAAATGCTGTTATTTCATCATTAAAATGCCATCGCTGTGCTTGTCCAGTAGCCGATGCCATCACAACTCCTTGTGGACACACTTTTTGTAGACTTTGTTTATTAGAATCAAAAGTTGAAACAGATGCTTGTAATACTTGTTCTCGTCCTCTTCCAAAATTCAGTAGTTTATTAGCACAAGCATCAAATCAATTAATTTCAACTATTGTAAAAGACTTTCAATTGTCTGGTCTTTTACCATGCAACACTCGTGAAACACAACTATTAGGTTCTGCCAGTCTTCAACAATACAACGTACCTTTATTTGTTTCTGGTACAGTCATCTTACCAGGACAAAGCTTTAGGTTACCAATTTTTCAACCTAATCATTTACGCATGTTTCGTCAAGCTCTTATTTCTTCCAGTAGATATAATGGTCTCTGTTTAGCATCAGTTCATCGTAGTAGACCTGAAGTTGCTCAATTCGGAACTATTTTACAAATTATCAATGTAGAACATCGTAATGATTCTGTTCTTATTGAAGTAGTTGGTGTTGATCGTTTTAAACTCGAAACTCATACTGAAGAAGATGAATCAACAATCTTTGGAAACTTTGAAATTTTGCACGAATCGTTTATCCGACAACTCAGTATCGAACTTCCCAACTCACCTTCTGCTGATGATCAGCAAGGACTTATTGCTCAAAAGGAGCACATCTCAAATTATGCAGTCGATTTAGCCGACTCAATCTTACAGTTCATTCATCAACTTGGAACAGCTTCCGATATGCCAGCTAATGCTCTTCATACACAAACAGCTGGTCTTTTAGGTCCTCTTTGGTATGAAAGCATGAAATCACTTCATGGACCAATTCCTTCTAAATACAATCCAATGGCAGTTTGTTGGTGGGCAGCAGTTGTATTACCAGTTACTCCTTCAGATGTTTATACTCTTTTAAGAACTATTCCTATTATTGATCGTCTTGAGCTTGTTATTTCTTGGATGCAAGCTTTCCAATCTCAATGGGAAAGATGCCGCAGCACTGCTATTCAAGCTTTCAATCAAGTCCCTCAACAACTTTAAATAATTCATTCACATTCATACTCACATTCATATATATATATATATATATATACCACTCTCATTTGTAATACCACCTTACCATGCTATATTATAATTATGTAAATATTTAAGAAAACTTGAAATTCTCTTTACTTCATGCCATTTAATACCTATGTACTTTTTATTTAAAACCTAAAAATAAAATTATCCTATGCAATCATGTATCACAATACAATATATATATAAAAAAAAGCTATAATTTGGTTCTCAGTCTATTTTAAGCCTACTTTGCTTTTTGTATGAAAACTCAAAATCGAGCGATTGTACAGAATTTTTTCGATGTCTGATTTTCAAGTAAACTCCTTTTGTAAACATCTAAACTATCAAAGGGAGAAGCGTAGATATATCTCCTATTTTTTTTTATTTGTTTATTTGTAATGTAAATTATATTTCTTTGCTGGAATACTAGTTGAACTATTATATTTTAGTATACATTGGTCAACCATTTTTACTGTATTTTCAACATTAGTGTTAGATGATTCACCTAAGATAATGGTAGCTAAGGACACTATTTTTAAATAGTTCTTTGGTGCAAAACTATCTTTTCGAGAATAATAAAATTCACCTTGATTTATCAAAGGCTTTTTTTCATTATTACTTGATAATTCAATAATTAGATCACTAGAATCTAATAAAGCATCCACTTGAGCATGTGAAATAGGGTGCTTTATATTACTAGGTTCTCGATTTAAGATATTTAAAAGGGCATCTAAATATAATTTTTTTTTAGTTTCAAGTCGCATTACTCAAGGTTGTTAAATAGCTCACTGTGTTTATCTCGTAAATTTGCTGAGGCTTTTGCTGCAATTGATGTATTTTGGAGGTATTGAACTAGGTTTTTTAGTTTTTTTTTATCATCTTTAAAGGAATTCCATCGAGATAAGTTATTAGAGATTTGATTCAACCATGTTTCTTTGGTTGTAGATGTATCAAATTGACTAACGGAAGAAAGATCACTTGTTTATTCGGACGTGTTAGTCAAGGGTTCAAACAGTGTAACAATTAAATTGAACTTACGATTTATGATCATCTACACCATAAATAAGCTTGACTGTGGCAATTACACATGCCATTAGGATTGTGGTTATTTGAGTCTTGCTAAAGTGTTGCGTTGGAGAGAGATGAGAAGCATGCGATTTCCTATAAAGTTCAAAAATATAGTTTGCATAATAATAACCTTCCACTATCAACAATATTAGTTGGGCTAATACAATTAAAAAATACAAAACATACCCGGAAGAAAATATTGGCAGCAAAATCGATCAAGGTACAGTGGTATATTTAATGCTGGAAATACGATATTACAGTTCCTTAACAAACAATTTGAAAATTTAAAATTATATCGAATCAAAGATGATATTTTTGGTATTAAAGTCATTGAATTTGCCGTTATCAAATAAAGTGAACCAAGAATTTCTACTGGAATCTTTTGTTGCATATTTAAATATGGTATTTGACCTGTAGTACTCCATCTAATCAAATCATTTGGTAATACAGGATAATTGAGGTAGATACATCCAAGATAGATAAATACAAGTGTATGTTTAAACCTCAATTTCGGCCATGCTGTTCGAATTGAACCTTTCCGTTTTTCTGTTGTTTTATCTAAATGCTCATCATCATCATCTTCAGACGATGAAGAATCATTTAAGTCATCCAATTCTAATTCATCTTTTTCAATCTTTTGCAAAAAATCTAGTTTTCTTCCTCCAATTTGACTATCTTGAAACTCTTTCTCATTTGCTTCAAACAGATATGCTTCTAGGATTTCTTGCTTGGAATCTGCTAAATACAAAAGCCAAAGTTCTCGTACAACAGGTTCAATTTCTGGAGGAAAGTCAAGTTCTTGTACCATGCATCTTGTTAAAACTTGTAATGTATATTGAAATATTAATAAAAAATCACTCTTTTGCTTGGCTGGATTAATTTTTTGCATATTATCACGCAAAATTTTAATTCGTTTTCTTTGTCGACCACCACCGCCCATATCATCTTCTTGCTCTTCGATTTGTACACCTAGTATCTTATGACCATATTTACAGACTAGACCACCATCACTAGATGATTTAAATTTGGTTGTTTTACAAGTAGGACACACACGCTTCATTTTTTAGATTTTGGATTTTTTTTTTTTTTTTTTGCTCTTTTTTTTTTTGCTACAATTTATAGTTGTCAATGATTTTTTCTAGGGGTTCTAATTTAAATTTTCTTATTATCTTTATCGTCAGTTGTTGTTACAGTGTAAGAATTCTCGTCGAGGATTTTATCTAATTCGTATTTCAATTGTTCGACCCAAGAAGCTTCAATAAATAGATGTGTATCGTCCAAATCTTCAATTATAAAATTTCCTCTTTTATTCAAATTTAGTACAATTTGTTTTACTGTGCTATCACACTCTAATAGAACACCTTTAACTGCTTTTACCATAGAGATAGAGGGAGAGAGAGAGAAAGAGAGCGTGCGAGTGAGAAAGATTAAGAGAAGAACTGTGCAGTTATAATATATACAAGGCAGACCGTTTGAAATGCTCAAACCCTATTCTTTACATTTTCTCCTTGTTGTATCCGGTCACGATTATATCAAGCCACCAAAGTTTTTTTTTGATAAAAAGCATAAAAAAAAGTGAATTGACCTCTTTATTAGAGTATATTATTACTATGTCTAGTAAAGTATAGAAAAAAATTACGATAAATGCATATAATTAATATCTAAACTCTTTACAGAAAGTGCATCTCTTGCTAACCTCATCGCAGATCTCGATTCAACCGCCCCTAAGGGTAAAACTACATTACTGTCAAACATGAAAATAATATTTTAACATTTCTTGGTTTAGACTACGATCCTGAGGATATTCTTGAACCTTTGAACGATAACAACGAAAATAGTGATCAAGAGAGCGGAAATGAAGAATCTGGAGCTCGTGAACATTATTTATCAGTAGGTAAAAGTAAACTTCGTAGCGAGCAACCTTTATTAGAAGATCCTCGTTATGCCGGTAAACGTACAAGCCGTAAAGATATTTATTCAGATGATGATGAAGAAGAGGAAGAGGAAAAATTTAAAGGATTTTCCGCTAGTGAAGATGGCGAAGAAGATGTCGTAGACGATGATAGTAATGATGATGATGAAGATTTGCTTGCCAATGCTAATTCTGATGAAGAAGAGGAAGATTCTGAAGACTCTGAAGATTTAGATCAGGAAGATGTTTCTGATGCTGAATCTGTACAAAATAATGGCGATGATGATGAAATCAACACTGAACTTCGTAGGATCCAAGAAGAAGAGAAGTAAATTGCTTAGGTCAGCGACTTAATGTATGCATGTGTCCTAACATCAATATTATTTTACAGGCAAATGATCTCTCAATTATCCAAAAGTGCACAATCTGATGTTGAGAAAGGTCAGCATGTTAGACAGCAATTGGTACGTTTATAAAATATATTTGGATTTAAAGCGTTACTGATTTGATATATCACTTTAGACATTGTGGGATAACTGTTTAGAAAATCGTATTCGTATGCAAAAAGTAATCGACGACACCAACAAACTTCCTCAAAATGACACTTATTACGACTTTTTGGCTAAATCTGAAGGCGTCGAAAAAGATTTAGAGAATGCAAAGAATGAATTACGTGAAGTGATTGATGATTTAATCGATATTCGCACTGACTTATTTACACAAAATGGCTCTATCGACATTGAAGAAATTAATTTTAACACTAGAAAGAGACATCTCGACGACGACGATCAATATATTGATGCACTCTGGCATGATATTTCACAAATCAATGATGTGTAAGTTTGAAACAAAATAACTGCCAACCCCCCCCCCCTAATCAGCTTCAAATATTATAGATTTGTTCCTTTCCGTAATAGCACATTAGAAAAATGGAGTAACAAGGTACAAGTTGCAGCAGGTGCCCGCTTAAATAAAAAATTTAAGGCCTTTGATCAAAATATTTTATCTCAAATTGAAAGCTCAATGTCCGACAAATCTGGTTTAATCAAAAGAACACAACTCCAAAGATCAGACTACAAGGTACTTGGTAAAGTAAATGTAGAAGTTGATAAAGAGCAAGAAGAAATTGATACAGGAAAGAAGCCTGATCGTCATTTGAATACCTACGATGCTGAGATCTTTGACGATCAAGATTTCTATCAACAACAATTACGTGAATTGATTGAATCTCGCATGGTGGATACTGATGACCCAATGGCTATTGGTATGAGATGGGCAGCTCGTAAGCAAACTGAACAAAAGAAAAAGAAGAAGGCGGTTGATAGAAAAGCAAGTAAAGGCCGTCAACTTAGGTAAATGATTTTGATATTCACAGATTTTTTAAGCATTTATCATTGACATTTTCATCTATAGATTTAATGTCCATGAAAAACTTCAAAACTTTATGGCACCTATACCTGTTGGTGATTGGCATGAATCCATGGTTGAAGAGTTATATACTTCTCTGTTAGGCCAGAGATTAGGAGGCGAAAGTTTGGTCGAATAAACTTAAAAGCACATAATAAATAAATTAGACAAAATATGCATGTACCTCAAGTTACTTTTTGATGGCCTTCATTATTATAGGGCGTGCTTTTATATTATGCATATTGCGTTTATGAGATTAAAGATGTATTATGTGGCAAATTTTAGTAATACCAATGAAGATTTTTGGTTTCTGTCAATATCATGTACCAGGACACATTATATAACCCAATTGTAATTGACCTATTATAAAAAGCTTAAACATGCATTTCACTATGCACAATTAAATCTGAAATGGCGGCACAAGTTTGATGATCTCTACAAAACACTAGTAGACAATCAATACTACCTTTAAATGAATTTCAATGCTCATCATTCAATTTTTTGCTGGGGAATTAACGTCACCACATCGTATAATAGCGTTAAAAAACACAAGAACTCAATGTTGTGTCCTAAATGTGTGCCTACTCTCATATAAAACTGGAAGCTATAGCTTACTTATTTATACGATTACTTGGACACGGCTTTTTGTATTATTTTAAAATATTTAATGCTCAACAACAAATGCTCAATCAAATTGCTTGACCTCGCTTGCACTTGGCTGTTTTGCGAACGCTACTAACTACAATTCTAAATAAAAATAAAAATTTTCTTACGCTATTTACTTCACACTAAAAAAAAAAAGCTTCCAATTAACCAAGCAAAAGTTTTTTATATTTGAAAATACTGTTTTCTAACTTTTCATTAATTAGCTTTTCAGTCAATACCTGAGATGATCTCATATGAGCACAGTTACGTGATCTGAGAGCATACACAGGAGGTTGTAGTGCGTGAGTTGGAATACTTTTTGTAACGTTTCCCTAAAAACTGTACCAAAAAATACTTTCAAAGAGTAGATTTACTATATATCGAGCTCGAATTATGGGGCCTAAATTATAAAACTCCGTTTTATGCGGACTGTATCTTAAAATACCAAGAAAATTGCCACAAAATCTACTTTTTAGTTGATAACTTTTGCAATTTTAAAGTAATCCCAAAGAGTACTATTTCAAAACAGATATATAAAGGAGGAAAATGAATTCAGCAAAAATTCCAATTAAACTCATATACAATTTATAAAGCTATTTCCATTAAAAGTGTATAAAAACATAACTTTAATGGACTATAACTCGAGATAGCGACCGTTTAAGCACATACTTTATAAGCCAAAAATGATTCTTTTATTTGGCTTTATTATATTTTACCATAAAATCAATTTTGAGAAATCATGAATTTTCCCTTGTATACCCTCGTCAAAAATTTGACTTTTTCGAAAAAAGCTAATAACTCTACGAAAAATAGTGCTAGAGTGACAAATAATGCCTCAAATAATAAGTATTATTTTGCTTTATTTTTTTATAACATTAACTGTAAAATTTTAATAAAAAAGTATTTTAAAAATTACTAGAAACTGATTTTTGTGTTTTTACTTTTTTTACAAAATGTTTAGGGATAAAAGATTTCAATAAATATACCATTAGATGCAAAATTAAATTTTATGTTGAGGTTACCTAATAAAGTAAGCCAGGTTATCTTACATGTTTGCTGTCAATTTTGCACTTTAAAAATCTAGGATCGTTTTTATCCAATTTTTTCATCATCAGAAAATTTTGGATTTAAACCGCCGCCACACCTGAGATGTATGAAAGTTCAAAAAAAAATTCGCTGGAGTTATTATTTTTTCACAACGCAATGGTATGTAGGGGATGTTTAAATTAGAAAATATAGTACTGTAGTTGCAAATGGAACAACTCATTATTGTAAATTGAAGCAGGGTAGCAAAATAGTTTTGTTCAATTCAAATACTTTAATAGAATTTACAAAAGTTTTTTGTATATTTATGAGGAATAAGGAATTACATTATGTATTAAGTTCAAGGAGAGCAAATTCTTTGAACATCTCGTTATTTGTGTTGTATTCCATGTCACCTTCTACAAATCTACATCCTAACCTGATAGCCAAGATACTATGATTGTGGCTTGGGCAAATCCATAGTATAACCAATACTTCAGAAAGAAGTATCAACTACGGATATTCTACTTTTCCATGCGGCTCAGTAGCACAATTAACTCATGTCAAACTCAATATTAATAGGCGGCGCTATTAATATAATTAGATCTCCAGGCACGGACCTTCCATCAACAAATTAAACAAGAACAAGACAAATACTAAACTTGAAACATGTCAACTAGGAAAAGCACTCAACATATTGTTTTCCTGATTTGTTAAATCAATATGGATAAATACTTATCATATTGATCTATTGGTTCTATAGTTATATTCTCAGTAGTAAATAATGAACTGATATAAAAGACCCATACTTTTATATCTTAATAAACAGCAGACTTCTTTTAGTTTTTATATACAGTTGGAAAAGCTGATACATTATTGTCTTTTTAAAATTGTATTTTTATTTATAAACTTTAAGGATAATTCAATTTGTGGTTTTTATTATTTTAATCACGCAATATGTTGCATGGCAACGGTGACTTTTATTAAATTCACACAATAACATTTTTTTACCTCTCTCAAATATTAGACTAAATACAAATATACTATAATCCAAAAGAAAATTAAAATTTTCTCAAATTGTTAATGTGTATATGCATTATAATGAAACATACTTTTCCACGCCTTTTTATAAACGGGATTGCTTCCATATGTCATATGTATAACAGCGGCAAACACTTTACAACGATTACATGTTACGCGAATTAATTTTAATAATTAGACTGTATTGTTGTATTTGCACATATAATGTACCTGAAATCGTAGTTTAAATATGGCAATTAACTATGCTTTAACATATTGAGCATATGCGTCATATCAACATTATAAATAATTAACCTGATAATCACATAAGCTAAGTTCTGATAATCTAGACTTATGATAAAAGATAGAAAGTAAAGAATGATAATAATTAAGCGTTGCCAAGAGCAACTAAAGACTTTAGACTGATCATCCATATCTGAATTTAATTACATTAGCATAAGTGAGGATTGACACTAAAATTTAGTATGAGAACACCGTTCTAGACTGGTGTGTAAGCAATCCTTAAATCAAATATAAACAGCAGTAGACATTTACCCTTCATTCAATTCTCCATCTCGTTTTTTATATATAATAAAGACTTACAGATTCTCACGTACTTCTACTTCTCTTATTATATATATTTACAACATATATTATTAGGTAAAATTTCATTGAAAACAAAGACGATAATAGTATTGTTGTAATTGTAATTAACAAATTATATTTATTTTGTAAGTACAATAATGTGAAAGGGACAAAAAAAAGGGACAATAATATAAGGTAAGCTTTAATTGAGTGAGATGTCTGTTATGTCGTGCATAATAGACAATTTATTTTTTGGCTTGGTGATATGAAGGTGTATTTAGACATACAGTCAAACCTCGATATAAAGGAGGCTTTTGTACTGTCAACGGAAAAATGCTTCGGGTGTTTTCAAAAAAAGGCTTTTTTAGTCACCATTATCTAAGATTGAGCTCAATCAGGGTGGTTCTTATACCAAATGAAAGAGAAAGCGTAGTACTTTTTATCTACAAACTGTTTGAAACGATTAGAGGGGTTTAAAAGATATAAACTTATAAAACATGAAAATTGAAATAGATAAAAAAACTAAGATTTTTATTGATACTTTGTAGTAGCTCCTCCTCTACTCTTTATAACTGCTTCTATTCTTCTTGGCATACTATCTATATATTGTAGACAGTCCTCCTTTGTAAACTTATACCATTCATGGCTGATTCTATCAGTTAATTCTTACTTTGTAGCCGGCCTATTTGGATAAGCATCAAGATGGCGTTTAAGGTCACCCCGGATGTGTTCTATAGGGTTTAAGTCAGGGCTTTGGGGAGGCCAATCAAGGATTTTGCCTACAAAAAATTTGTTTTGACTAAACCAAGCTTTAGTGATATTCGACTTGTGCGAAGTAGCCTTACCTTACTGAAAATGAATACTTTTACTTGTTTGTCATAGTACTCCATCCAGAGCTTGCATCAATAACGTTTTCAAAATTTCCACATACTCATTTGAATCAATCGTCCCATCAATAATTGCAGTACTATAGCCAGGTCCGTCGCCTGATATGCAGCCCCAAAGCATAACCCCATCAACACTACCTTGCACTTGGGATCGAACTTTATGAGGTCGGTTGGTACCAGGCACATCTGACCAATAGAAGGATTCACTATCTGAGCCCCCAATATTCACTCTGGTTCTGTCAGAGAAGACCCACTTACGCCAATCAAATACTGTTAGCTGCCTATGCTTGCGGACCCACGCTAACTTGAGTTTTTTGTTGGCTGCACTGACAAAATTGGTCTTGTTTTTTCTTTGGGCTTTAAACCCCATTCATTGAGCAGCTTCTCTGCACCGCTGAGCGACATAGAGATATTGGTGGAGCGCAAATATCCTTGTGCACCGCGAAGACCATCCAAACTATCATTTCGAACCATTCTAGCAATATACTATTGAGTAGCAGTACTAACTTTATTTGATCTTCCACTAGTGGATGCTTGGGCTCCCTCCAGAAACTCTCTTCTGTACTTGCTTAAGTTAGCTATGCCTACTGTGGGATACATTTTTGTGATGCTACAAAGTAAGGTGTTACGAAGCAACAAAGACTTGATGGAATCTTGCACGTCATATGGGAGAGTACGGGTCATATTAAAAAAGTCGAGAGTAAAGTAATGATAGTAAAGAAAAATTAAACAACATGACACACCTGCTTTTTATATACTTTTTGTATATATTTCGAACATTTTCACATGTTGATCAAAAATTTACGAACTCTTCAAATCTCTCCGATATGTTTACGAAAAGTTATTTAACGCTAAATTTAAAATTAAGATTTTCCCTGAAATGCTTATATCTTATCTACTACCTTTACTATCCCACCATAGAATCAAAACTTGCCCAATAAAGTTGATTTATATATCGGTAAGAAGAGAAATTTTTTTCCTACATGATATTATTTTGTCAAATAAATGAGGCGCTCTGAGACATAGTTGCATTGAAAGAACCAGTATTTTGCAAAACACCCGAAGCATTTTTCCGTTGACAGTATCATGGATTAAGGATGTGGTGTGATTATCTAAGATGCCTTTATTCCTTTCTTAAAATTGAAGTTGATCTGTATTTTAAATTGGATTTAAGGGAGGTCCTCGATATAAGGGGCCTTTTAAAAGAAACCACGAGTGCCTTTAAATTGAGGTTTGACTGTATGTCAAAAGTGGATTGATTTAACTTTAAATTGCTTAACTTTTCGGTCAATATCTGAAACATTCTCATATGAGCGCATAGATGACCTTATGAGCCTATTGACCATCTTTTTTGAGCACATGCATGTGCTCTGAGATCATACAGAAGGTCAGAGTGTGTATGTTAGAATACTTTTTACAACGTTGCCCTAAAGATTACACCAGAAAACCCCTTCAAAGAACAAATTTACTACATATCAGGCTCGAATTACGGGACCTGAATTATCAAACTCCGTTTTATGCGGACTATACCTTAAAATACCAAAAAAAAATCACTACAAAATCTACTTTTCAGTTGATAACTCTTGCAATTTTGAAGTAATCTCAAAGAGCAATATTTCAAAACAGATATATAAAGGAAGAAAATAAATTTAGCAAAAATTCCAATTAAACTCATATACAATTTATAAAGCTATTTCCATTAAAAGCATCACGAAAACGCAGCTTTGATGGACTATAACTCGAGATAGCAACCGTTTAAGCATATACTTTATTAGCCAAAAATGGTTCTTTTATTTGGTTTTATCATATTTTACCATAAAATTAATTTTGAAAAATCATGAATTTTTCCCTTGTATACCCTCGTCCAAAATTTGATTTTTCGAAGAAAGCTAATAACTCTATGAAAAATAGAGCTAGAGTGACAAATAATGCCTTAAATAATAGGCATTTTTTTGCGTTATTTACCTGTAACTTTAACTTTAAAATTTCACTATAAAAGTATTTTTAAAATCACTAAAAGCTAATTTTTATGTTTTTGCTTTTTTTACAAAATTTTTGGTGATAAACGTTTTTAATAAATATATGACTAGATGCAAAATTAAATCTCATGTTGAGGTTATTTAATAAAGCTAGCTAGATTACTATACACTTTTGCTGTCAATTTTGCATTTTAAAAATTTAGGATTGTTTTCATCAGTTTTTTCATCATCAAAAAGTTTTTATTTTAAATCACCGCCACACCTGAGATTTATATAAATTTAGAGAAAATTCGCCGAAATTGTTACTTATTTTTTGCAATGCAATGGTATGTAGGGAATATTCAAATCAGAAAATATAGTAGTTACGAATGGAACAGCTCATTGTAAGTTGAAACTAGGAAATAAAATAGTTTTTCATTTAAAATACTTTATTATTAATTCAACTAGTCGGTTTTTTTTTGCCTATTATTTATGTTAAATATCAACTCAATTCCATATTGAATCTGACATCCAAATGGAATTGCAATAGTATAAATACTTTTAGAAACCAGGGCCTGATGGCTCCTGGCTTCCTTTTTAACTTAATAATAAAGACCCTACGTTCTCCGTGATATAATCACTTGTAGTCTTCTTTATTTTATTGTATTGGAAATAATTGTTATTTACTTATAACTCTAACAACTTACAAATGTTTCTTGTACATTTATGAGAAATAAGTGATTTATCAGAATATAAATTATTGAATTAAAAATAGAAAATTAATCAAGTAAAGAGATGTCGTTTATTTGAATGAAATTGAGAGAGTTTATATACTATTTAATTTGAGAAAATGATGGGGTAATAAATATTG
>JAEPRC010000247.1:36716-54561 GCA_016758945.1 Mucor plumbeus
TTATTCATTGGTAGTGTAACTATGACACAGGGGAATAGTTGATTAAAACTAATATCTTTGATATTATTATTTATTGAATTAGGTAAAATACTCCTTGGTATATGTCATTTGTGTAATCGATTGCACTGTGATCAAGGGTGCTATCGTTCACACGACATGTATTGGTTCAAAAGTAATTTGTATTTTCGCATGCGTTTGTTATTGTGTTCACTTTGAGTATCTCTTTATTATTGCTGCACTTTAATATTTCAAGTGGCATGAACTCTGTGAGTGATACTTGTAAATTAAGTTATTTTATGATTATAAATCTTTTAGAATGTAATTCCACTGCAGATACATCAACAAGGAATTACATTTATTAAATTTAAAGAGAAAAAGTTTTTTAAGCATCTCTTTATTTGTATTTTATATCATTTTAATTATGAAGCATATAGCAGCATGACAACGATGAATTTTGTTAAATTATAATACAACAGTTTTTTTTTGCTGTGGTGGTGTAGTATAATTACAAATCTCCTATGCATCATTTTTTCTTTCAAATAATTTTTTTCTCATAATAAATAGCAACAGCTAATTACAATTACAATGCTGCCGGTGGCGACTTAATGTCTACATTGTTTGCTCTTTTTGTCTAGTGAATTCTCACACACTGTAAATTTTAGTTGTATTTAATGTTAATATTTTTTCTAGTTTATATAAATTTACTAAACTTGATCAAACTTATGAATACTCTTTTAACAATTTTTTTTTATTTTTTTCTTACTGTATAATAATTGGTTATAAATATCAATGATAGTTGAGTAATAAAATATATTTATTTGGAATGGGATTATAAATTATAAATATATAAGGGGAAGAAAGAAACAGATAAATTCACAAATGTTCATTTAGTCTGCATGAATTATCGGTATTTATATGATTTGGGAGTTGGTTGTATAGTAATTGGGTTTAAGTACGAATGTAATGGATCAAATCATTACACCAAGCAAAAGGACTTTATATGTGAAATTACTGTTTTCTAACGTTTCATTAATTGACTTTTCAGCCAATACCTGAAGTGTTTTCATATGAGCGCATCCATGTGCTTTGAGAGCATTCAGGAGGCCATAGCGATTTGGCAATATAGGGGGTTTGTTGCCAGTTTTTACTGTCGTAAAAAGTAAATGTTAGATTGTTTTAGATAGTTTTCTCATTTTTTCGCCCAATATTAAATCTAATTATGTCAAATCTTTAAGAAAAATGTACCTCCCTTTTCTATAGATCATAGACTTCTGTTTGAAAATAGAAGAGTTAATACAGCATACACTAGTAGATTTAGCTAACGAAACCCTACTTGACAGTAACATACTAGCTATTTACACCAACTAAGGTCAGTGAGAAAGCTCCCTAAATACAAGAGATATTACAAACATTATAGATTAATCTTTTTTTTTTTTTTTAAATTAATCAAAAGTTGTAAATTAAGAAACTAATCTTAATACTTGCTTTTATCCCTATTATGACTAACTTGCCAAAAAACTTAGTTATGCTTCTCTTAATTGATTTTTTTAAAGAAAAAAAAAATCATGAGATTTTTGAAGTACAACAAAATATCTCACAACATCATAATCTGTCAATTTAAGAAAACTATAAATGTATCTCAGTAGGGTCACCAGTTCTCGCCAAATGTAAATTCAAAAGAGTTCCTGTAGCAATGGTAGGTACGTCTACTAGTGTTGATTCACAAACTTGTAATTATCTTAGTCTCCCCGAGTTGCTGTGAAAATGAGAAAACAAAAACGTGTGATTTATCGAGGCTTGTTTAAAATAAACCCAATGTGAAAAGTATCGTGTGCTGTAAAAAGGATTAATTTTATAAAAAAAAAGCGCTTAAAAGAGATACTATTTAAATTCTTCTTTATTAAGCTATATTATGGATCACCTACAATAAAATGCTGCTTTTACTTCTCTATTTATACTACTTAGTTATTGATATTATTTGGCAGCCCTTCTGTCAACTGTCAGTTGTTCCATAATTTGAATATTCTGTTGAGTTGTCGGGGGTCTTGATTTACTTAATCCAGAACGACCTTTAATTTGATTCTGACAATCTCAGTTGTCAAACATGCGTTCAGAACAGCTCTTGTTTTAATTGAATCGTATGTATTTTAGGGGGGGGGTTTTTTTTTACTTATAATACACCACGTTATGAGTGCCCTTGATATCTTTAATATTTTAGAATACCCTTGGTTATTTATAGCCTATATATTCATAATCTATTATTTGAATTGCATGGCATAGTTTCAAACGAGACGGCTTTTGATTTATTATGTGGGGGAAATACTACCTAGTTCAGCTCGTCGTTTTTTAAGATGGATTGAATAAGAGTTTATATAGTCATTGGATATATGTGATCAGATCTAATGAACAGGGATCTATTAGAAGTGTAAGTAGAAATTATTGGTAATCGATAAATGTGTATGGATGTAATATGTTATTGTGTTTTATTGTTAGTTCCTGATAGACAGGAACCAGTTACGGAACAATAGAACTTCCTAAATTTGTCAAAGATTTTCTACCAATGTCGTAATTCTGATAGATCAGCGCCTACTTTTTTTCAATTGCTTTGTATGAAGTGTTTTAGATATTCCTTGAAATTTTTATAAAACCAAATAATGGGTTGAAATTAAATTTTGGAATTACACTGAATACGCAGTGTATTCATTATTAATGTATGCTCCTTTTATTAGCTAAAAACAGTTTTTGAGGAAGTATAGCACACCTATCTAAAAAAAGTTGTCTTTGCTTAAAAAATAAAACATTTAGAAAAATGTGAGAGTTATTTGTAAATAAATTTTACTTATAGAAATAATAATTATAAAAGCTAATAACATTTATAATAGACAAGGAAGACGTAGATAGTATTACTAGACAGATTAATGGCAAGAAAATAATTAAGAACTTATATGTCTTAGTTTAAAAGACTATTTATAGTAATTACATTTCAATTTGAGTTAGTGCTACAAAGAAGTAATTAAAAAAGCAGGAATGGGAAATACAATTATAACTCTTTTTAGTTTATTAAAAGTAAAGCAAGGATTCTTCAGTTTGATGGACCATTGTGGTATTTATATTAAATGTCTAATTCAAATTACTGAGTCAGTAATTTGATCTTCTCCATGTTAAAGCTAATGGGAAAAGGGATCAGCAACTATTAATTCAAGTTGTACAATGGTCTATAAATATATATGGTATTTTTAAATTGTAGTTAGGTTTCTATAATTCATGTTCTTGGTTCTCACACCAGATTTATGCTACTAATTACGTATTCAATTTGATGTTTGAAAGACTGCCAATAGTTGACATAAATTAGAAATGGAACTAGCTCTAAAATGATTGCTTTAATATACTCGAAAATAGACAAAATTTTTATAAGCAATAAATACTGATCAAAATAGGCTAAAAGCTTCAAAATATATACTACAACTGTAACAGTAGTATCTAGAATTAATTTTATGAACATCTATTGGTTTGCTGGTTAAATCGTAGGAATAAAGCGCCTGCTTTTTTAGTTTCCGGAAAAGCGACGTGTAGTGCTTCACACTATAAAAGCTGTAATTAAGGTCGCAGAGTTTGTGCCGTAACTAAAAGACTCCGGTATGCTTGAAATGATATGTTAGTCAGTTTATATAATGCATTATTTTACCGTCAAATATGCAGATAGAAACAAAAGATATAGTACAAATAAAATTTAGACATCTTATGCAGGTTAAAGCGTTGAAATTTTTGACATAAAAAACGCACAGTACCGCTTCTTGGATTGATCAAAACAATCTGTCATCTTGCACATATTATATTTTTAGACACTGAGAATACCAAAAGCGTAAAAAAAGTTAGATAATAATGCAAATCTCATCTCGTAAAGTGCACCTTTAATTTAGTGTATTTTAATCTCAAAATTTTTCGAATTTGTAATGCAATTTTGCATAATAAATACACTTACAATCTTTCATGAATGGCTAGTTACATCTAATTGTACAGTGTCTAGGTACATGCTATATATTCGAAATAACAATAGCAAATGTAATCGAGGTAGTTGATAAAATATAAATTGCAGTGAACAATACTACTTCTTGTCTAGTTTTAGCATAGTTTACTTCAAGGTTTAATTCTTTTTCGTATCTCCATCTCCTCTACTTCCCTGCAATTCGCCAGTCGCTTTTTTTTTTATCAATATGATGAGCTTTATCTTTTATTATACGATAGAGCTCCTATTTATCTTTGATTTTGAGTCGTAATAATGAACGTGTCTTTTTTATTTGAGCTTTAGTTTGTGGTAAAGCAAATTTTATTTTCCCTAGCCAAGGATTTATCGGAGTGTTCGAGTTGATCTAATTCAACAATTACTGCGAGTAAATACTTTCCTGCTAATGTAAATTATTTTAGTATCTTTCCAATTAATGAAGATTAAAAGACGATGGTACTTATCTTTTATTAAGAGAGGAAGAAAGCGAAGGAGGGTCTTCCTTTAAAGAATCTTCTAATAAATTTAATCTCACCATTTTTTGATATAAATTGGGTAAAGAAGAGGTTCATTCTTCCAAGGTTGACAAGTTTATATATATATTATTGTATATATTGTAGCCTTCGGTGATTCAGAGCCTAGGCAATAATTCAATACCAAGTGTAACATAAATCAAAAATATTTCTTACATTTGTTCTTAAATAAAAGAACACAACTTTTTTTTTTAGGTACATGCAATTTATATCAATTGAAAAAATATTTTAAATGTAAAATGTATAATGCCGTAAGTGCTCTTATGCAATGTATCATATTAATTATTGAATGTCATAATCTACTTTTTTTTTTGTTTGTTTTCTTATCATAATTGGGAAAAAAGGTGTTGTTTTGTGGGTTTTAGAAAGGGAGGCAAATGGTCTATAAAATGATTGTTATTGATGTGAAATTGACTATAAAGTGTATATATGAGGAAAAGAAGGCAGGGAAGAAGAAGAAAGTGATTCAAATGATAAGAGGAGGGGGGAGGGGATAATAAATAAGTTGCTTGCTTGTTGAATATAATATAAAAAGGATGGATTTGAGTTTGATTGGATATTCTTTCTTTATAAGAAGCCTGACTCTTGTAAGAGACGAGTGATTTTTTCATCTTCACGTTCTCTATTTGTTGAAAAAGATTTAGCTATACATGAACACCCCATAATTACATTAAAACATACCTTGGCTCTAGCTTTAAACTCTCTTTGTACAATTGCTCTTCATCTCGAGTACTTTGCAAGTTGGCTTTGACAAATTCTTGTAAATCTTCGACTGGTTTAAGTTGGTATAAAGAAGATTGGTATTGTTGAATTTCTCGGATTACTTCGGCAGTCTTTGCACGCTTAGCAAAGTTGATTAATTCTTTTGACTTTTTTAATTCGTTGGCGTTACCATCCTCAATAAAAGTTAAATCTTGAAGGTAAATACCCAAGAAAGGTATACAAGGAGGATTGATGGAATGAATAATAGCACGATATTCTATGAAATTACGATTTGCGCCCATAAGTTTACGGATTTGTTGTAAAGTTTGGTTGGTTCTTGCACCAACAACTTCCCATGTGCGTTTTAATCTTCCAACAGAACTGTTATCAAAGGCAGATAAAATAGCCATACAAGTATTGAAATTATTTAAAATTCTACATTTCTAAATGTTCCAGTGTTAGATTACTGCATACTTAATTAAAGGGATATTTAAATTTTACCTCTGCTACTTGAACCCAATATTTAATTAATACACTTCTCTTTTTGATATCGTGTTGGCTCAAAATGACATCAGAAACCCAAGAAGTAATTTGATTACAGTATTCAATTGAAGCACGAATATTGATAGCTACATTGCCTTCTTCATCTCTTGACCAAGCTTTATCCAAACACTCAATAGGTTTAATAGCACTGTATAATCCAAAATCCATAATGGTCAACTGACGAGCCATTTCCAATGTATCGATATCTAATAATTTAAAGCGACGTCTGTTTCTAGGAAGAATAGGTTCAGGAGGATCTGGTAAGGTCAAAATCATCTTTTTAAGCCCATCCATAGTATCAGCATTTCTTCTTCTTTGAATTAAAGATTCCAATTGACCATTAGAAAATTTAAGCGTCTTTTTAATGTTGGAGTGAGTGAATTCTGATAATCGATCTAAAAGAACGCTATCATCTTCATTGTAGTATAATTCAAGCCAATTTTTCAAAACATTAAATACACGGAGCCTAACAAGCTTTAACTTTTTTTCTTCCCAAATAAAAGCATCTTCGTCAGATAATCCCGAAGGACATTGGAGATTATATCTTGCTTCTAAAAGGTCAAGCAAATCCATAGAGCTACAAAATGATCTGTAAGTCAATAAAAATGTGTTGATAAAATTCATGTCTAAATAATCATGAAGTGTTAAACGTTCAACGAGGGCTACAAGAGTACCACCTTTGACATTGCCTTCCATGTTGAAAACAATTTCATCAGGTCCATAATCATATTGCAAATATTCAGGACGTTCATTGACAGTTGGTTTAGCAACTGTTGTTTCTGGTAATGGTGCATCATCTCCAAAGAATTTTCTGAGTTTATTTGAGGAGGTTTGCTTTACAGAAGGAGCTGTTTGAGATCGTTGCATTGGGAAAGGTAAAGTTGTTACTTGAGGTATCAATTCAGATCTATGGCGTTCCATGATTTCGAGCGCAGGTCTTCTTTCATCTTCTTCAAGGCTTTTAGGCCTTAATGGTCTTAATACATCACTTTCTTCAGGGAATAAATCGTCAACTTCATCTAAATTTTCTTGCTCTTGTTCTTCATCGGCTTCTTGTATCGCTGCTTTATCCATAATCATAGATGATGATGCTTGTTTAGTTAATGTGCTATTGTCAGACACAGAATAAGAGGAATTACTATTTGATCTACTACGATTTTTACTTGCTAAACAAAGCACACTTTCACAAATAAGTTCAATAGGTTCGAATAAGCTTCCAGCTGCAAGTTCTGTATCTCTTAAACTTGCAGAGAAATCTCCTACAGATTCATCTGTTAATGCTTGCATTTTGTAAAATAACAAGCCCAGACTATCTGCTAATACTTGTTTGCCTAATTGTAAATCTGCCATTTCAATTTGTTGTTGTACAATACTAAAATCAGTATCATCAAGATAACCCAAAAACAGGCCAGCTTGATTAGATAAATTGCGGAAATGAGTAAATAACAATGCAGCCAAAGATGCTCTGTCGTCCTGCGATAACTGTGGTGAATTATTATTTATTAGGCATGAAGAAATGCATTTGATGATCATTTCTGCTGAATCTTGAATACATGTACCCATTGTTTCCAAATTTTCTGCTAAATTGATCTGTAAACTGTAGCGATTGCTGTTATTTGAAGGTCGTCTGTTGCCGAGCATATTTTCTTCATCCTTTTCATCTATCCATTGAGGATCTGTGTGTATCAATGGAATTTTAAGAGATTGGCAAGTATTGACAAAATTTCTAATCATTAATAGTAATTCACTTGATTCAGTGAGTATTTTACTGACAGTAATTTGTTGGTCGTCTTCGGTTGAGAATGAAGTATGACTTGTTTGAGCGGATAAAACCAATTTTGACATGCTTGCCATCATTGCTCTATGGTGGGACCTTAGTGTACCATTTGATTTGATATAACCAGAATCTTTATCAATGGTTGATGAAGCAATTAGCATAAATCTAATTGAATTCACTACATCCACTGAGTTTTTATAATACAAGTTGTATTGTCCGCTTTTTGCTGCAGTTGTTAATTGATGTATGGCGATTGCAATGTTACTAGAGACTTTATTCCAACTCAGCGGTTCATTTGAATTTATTCTTCGTACAGATGGTCTACGAGAAGGAGATCTCGGTAATAATTGTGGAGGTGGCGTTTGATTAAATTCAATTGAGGATGATTTTGAGATAATACTTTGATTATCGCAACTACTTTTATGAGATGTTACACGATTTAACCATTGAGGCTGTAATTTTTTGAAGGATTAATTATTCGGATATTGAAATATATAAATTAGATTTTTACCTTTTCATCAATTGAGAGCAATGTACTTTGATCAGACCAACTTGGCATATCAATTGTAGATATTTGATCAGATTCATATTCACTATCTATATTTGAAATTGATTCTAGTATTTTTTTGCTTTTTGTGTCACTTGTCAATGTATTATATAAGAAAACATTTGATCCGTCATCAATTTTTTGTGGTGTTAACCAGTTGTTGTCGTTTTGTTGATTGTCAGAAACATTATTGTAGGATAAACTAAGTCTATATTCATTGTTTCGTTTTATAGGTCCATCAATCAGCTCTTTGTCTGAATCTTGTTCTTTATTGGTTGTAACTACTTTAACATAATTACTAGGAAACCAACCTCTTGTTCCATTACATCTAGGTGTTTACTATTAATATCAGTTACATAACCATATCAAAAAATTACAACTCACAAGCCATCCCACCATCCCGAAGGTAATTTATTCAATACATCAATCAGATCATCTTGGTTAAACGAAAGCGAAGATGGGTCATTGGACCTAAAGGCGTAAAGTGCTTGGACTCTACATAATATAGGTATTTCTGACATTTGATATAATCAAGGGGCAAAATATATATTGAAGTGAAACAAAAACCAGAAATTCAAGGGAAAAAAAAAGAAAGAAAGAAAGAAGAAAAGGAAAGAAAGGAAACAAAAACTTGAAGATCACACTACTATTACAACACTCACACACACACAGACGACAACGCATTTTTTGTACAATAACCATAACCCCGAGAAAGTAAAAACAGTGCAACCATATTTCAACTTCCTAAATATTTATATATTTGTGTTGCCCTGTTCTTTTGTTGATTTATAATTCCTTTGACTCAATTTAGCAAGGTCAAAAAGATGATATAATTGAGACTAGCAACCATAGTAGAAGCCATAAGATTTTGTAGATCAGTAGTTTATCTTGGTAGTGAAAGTAAATTCAGTGATTGTAGGGTGTTTATATGCTCGAATATAATTCACAATTTACCTTGCATTTACAAGAAAGTGTAGATTAAAATCTTAATCTTCATACATGTATTTCATTATTTTATTATATTTTATTTTATTTAATATTGTTACACTTGTTTCTGTCAGTCCGTACCACGTGTAATCTTGGAATGAAAAAAAAACATGTCATTTTAGAGCTAAAATGAACCCTCGTTCTTTAGAGTATATCAAAAAAAAAAAAAAAAAGTTACCAACATCAAACAACTCGAGTAGAACAAAGTCTGGACCTTTTTTTTTTTCGGGATTTCTCAATTATAAAATATAGTAAAAATGTTGCAAATTAAAAGATAGAAAAAATCAAAAATATAGGGAAGGTTTATTAATTAATAAACTCAATTGTTCCACCATGGTTGAGTTGTATGCAAGTACAAATTAAAATTAAAAATACCAGGTGTTTTGTTGTGTATATTAAATAAATAAGTAAATAAGAAAAGAAAATTGGTATATATAATATTCTAATATCCTGACCATGCACGAATTTGTGGGCCCTTAATTTTCATCAATAATAGTAAAAAGGCCCAAGCAAAATTAAGCATACCGAAAAAAAAGGTAACCCAGCCAGCACCAACTGCTTGTGTCATTGGATTTGCAATTAAACTAAGGACACAAGACCAAATCATACGAACAAGATTGGCTGCTGCTGTAACACTAGCTCCTCTATCAGAAACAGAATCTACAAGATAAGACATGGCTGGATTAAATACTTGAACCATTGCAAAACATTGAACTCCAAACATAATGATTGAAACCCAAACACTCCATCCTAATTGAACTGGCCAACCCCATAAAAAGAATGAAAGTGGATTTAAAATAAATGCTGCCGGCCATACATTGGGTGCAAGACGATCCTCAGGAATGGCATCTCCTCCACGTTGCTTTTTAGCTCGATTTAAAAAGTAATCTGACAATTTACCAGAAAACAGGGATCCGATGACTTCGCCTAATCCAGGTGAAATAAACGTCAGGCCAATGATACCACTGCTTAAACCATAAACATTTGTATAGAGCTCTGGAAGCATATTTTCAATAGCAAACATACCACCAAATGCGAAACCAGTAGCCATGGAAAAGACCAATACAAAAGGATGACGAAGTAATGCGAGAGATGCAAATGGATTCATCATTTTGCTTTCAGTCACTGTATTTTGTTCTGAAATATCCAATTGATCACTTTCATCAACAGGATTAGATCTCTTTTCATCATCTTGATCTTTATTTTTTTCAATAGCTTTACTTTCTTTACCCCAAACACTTTCTTCACGATAAGTTTCTTCCATGGCAAATACGACCATTGCCAAAAGAATACATCCAAAGACGAACAATAGCCAAAATACTGATCTCCATCCCCATCGCTCTACCAAATAACCACCAAAAATAGGGCCAAATAAGGGACCAGCAAATTGCCCAGTAAAATAAATACCCAATGCATTGCCTCTTTCATGAACATCATAAATATCAGCAACAGATCTACGTTCCAAAATGGAGTATTTAATACTTTTATAAAATAAAAATAATGTCTCTTAAATTACCCTGCACCAATAGCCCAAGCAGATGAAATACCAACGGCTTGAAGGATTCTCATGCCCAATAGCACATAGATATCATTAGCAAAAACAGCTGCTAAAGAGCCAACAGTGTAAATAATAATTGAAAAAAAGTAAACTGATCTACGAATCTTCCAATGATCACTGATACTACTATAAAAAATTGGCTGCATATAAAAATTACAAATTAATTGATTTGATTTATAAAAATATATAATTCTGACTTTACAGCAATGCCCATAAATAACATGTATAATGAATTACTAAGAGTAACCATAATAGTAGGACTATCTAATTCTACAGTGATTTCCTCGAGTGCTGGTAGCTATGAAAAAAAAAAAAAAAAAAAAAAAAAAAGAGAGATTTATCAGAAAAAACTATTTCTGGAAATTAGAATAAAACTCACATAAATTGTCGAGCAAAAACCAGGAATAATAGCAATAAAACAAACAAGACCAAGCAATAATCTCTTTCGCCATGCAGGCAATAAACGAGGATCCTCTTTAACAGGAATTTTTATATCAAATAAAGCACTCCAATAAGTCATTCTTCTTAAAATAAATTAAGTATAGGCTTCAAAAAAGGGAAAAAATATTTTTTATGTTAAAGGAACAGTATTTAAATTTTGAATCTCAATTGACCGCAGTTGATCCAGTAATCCCAAAAAACCATTGTTTATCCAGCACTGTGACATGCCAATAAGCATCCATTTAGATTAAGTTTTGTATATTCAGAATTTATTCATAATGAATAATGATCTTTGATATGCTAAAAACGCCAATTGATATAATCCCTAATTTTCAATTAGTACCATTGCGTATTTTTTTAAATAGAAATAGATTATCCATCAAAATACATCATGGCCTCTGCTTTCGTATTAAGACTAAATAATAGAGTATTATCGGCTTCTTTGTTTAAGAAATTCCAAACAAACAAATCCTTACTTCAAAAAAACAAAATAAAAACGTCAATGATAGACAGATTCCCAAAATTTCATGTAAATAAATCTTTAGAGACTGCAGCTTTCTTAGCTTTAATTGCTGCGTCAGGAGTTGGCAATTACAACAGTATTCTATTTTGCTAGCAAAGCTGCCAGAAGAAATCCATTGGCAAATCAAATTTATGCAAAGTTGGGACTACTGTCAAAAAAAAAAAAAAAAAAAAAAATAATCTAGTTCTATATATATCTTTACAGATCCACATAAAATTCTAATATGAATCAAGTATATAGTAGGTTATGCTTTCAATGTTCCTCACACTAAAACTTATGTGCCTTTCATTCAAACAAAAATCACTAAATATGGATACGTTTTTCTATAATAGTCATCAAACTCTTCTTGTAAAATTTGAATTTTCAAAAATTGAATTTTCATTGTTCAATCTACAAAATCGGAGCTTGTCCTCTTTTCTATAACGAAACTCAAATGAAGCACTTCTCAAGATATGCCCTGGACATCGTTAAACACATATAAATTGGTCGCATCATGCTAACTAATCCTATATTTATTCTGTATCTCATGAAAGGCTTAAAACAGTAAATTTCAGTGCTTTTTCCTTTAGAACTGGGTCTCACTTTTCATCTCTAATCTACTACTTTCTTTTTCACAAAATAACATCAAGAAAAAATTATATGACAACGTATCTGAGATGTTCAGCCTCAATCCAGAAACAAGTATCTAAAAATATCTTATTTTCTGCAGCCACTATAACATTTCCAGTGCTAATGTTTCGGATTTTTACTCGTATTTTACCATTAATAAAAACTTATTTCCCTACAAAAAAAAAAAAAAAAAAATTAAAAACTTTAAGATCTCATATCTCTACGAAAAATTAAGCTATACTAACACTCTTTAATAATAAAACTTACTTGTTTTGTAGTTCTCTATAGCATATTAAAGTACAAAAAAAATTTTGAACACTTTTCCCCCCTTTTTCTACACTTTTGTAATGTATTTCAGAATATTCCTTAAATTGAGCACCAGCTGTTTTTTGTTCCTATTATAAAGTTCAATAAGCTCTATCTGGTCTATTTTAATTTTTTCTAAAATACTAATTTTTCGTAAGTACAGTAGCCCGCCCCCAAAGTTCGTTTTCCAATAAACCAAATTCGCTTTTGTCTCCAACTGAAATTTGTTTTTTTTAACAGCCCAAAGTTAGCTTTTGTAAATGGCTCAAATTCGTTTTTACATCACTCAAAGTTCGTTTTAATCATACAGTAGTCGCAACGTCAATGAGTGGTATTTTACATTAAGGGGGAGGGGGGAGGAATAAAATCTTAAAGGGTGCTTTTTGGATTTCCAATGGGCGATTTTTTTATCCGCAAAGGGCAGTTTTCTCTCTATTAATGTGCGGTTTATACTTCATCTAATAACTTAACTATAAAACACAGATGAATACTCATATCTTCTACAAAGATGATAAAGTTGGAAATTTTGACAGAAAATAAATGATGGATTGGGTCAACAAATATTAGGCGTTATCGTAATTTCCAAGAACCAGAGCAGGAGCCGATTGTTGAAGACTTGAGTACAAAAAGGCAAGAAATTTCTGCTCTTGCAGAAAAATCAAAGAAACAAAAAGAGGGTTACCGTGAGTACGGTAGTGATTAGAATTCACTTTTTGTCTACTGCAACAGAGTATTCGAAGAAATGAAAGAATTTTATCTAGCTATGGATAATGCGCCCATTGATACTGAAACAAAAAAAAAAAAAAAAAAAAGGCTTGGTGAAAGGTTGAATTGCTGAGGAACCAATTTAATCATATGTTTATTACTGTTTTAATTTGAGATACTAATATTAGAGTACTTTAAGAATCTTCATAGCTATGTTTTCATAAAAGTCAGGGAATAGGTGGGTAGTTATACTTCTTTCGAATAAGAATTTTACTTAGTCTATGATTGGGAATACTATGAGGCTAGGAAATTCATGAGACCTTTGCATAAAGTAAAAAATAATAATAAACGATCGTGTAACTTTAAGCTTTGTATATAGACGAAATAGCTATAATGTAAAAGGGGAATACAGATGCAGTGGTTCAATATATGTAAATTTAGGCATCATCGGGGTCGCTTTCATATTTTGGTGGGAACCAAATAGGTCTTATCCATGCCTTACAATCGACTTCAATTTGATTGCTGCTCATTTGGAACGCGGCAAGCTGTTTAATTGTCTTTCTTTTTTTGATGCTGCGTAATTCAGTGATATGTTGATTTATCTGCTTGACATCCGCTACAAGTTTCTATGTTGAAAGAAAGGTTTCAAGTCGTATGATATTTGCTGAAAATAGAACTTGATGCTTACTTACCTTAACGATATTTAGGCTCGAGACCACCCTTGATATTCTTGCATCCTTGACTTCAAATAAGGTTTTTGATAAAGAGATGGTGGTAACTTCGTTTATGATATAAAGTCCATTGGAGCCAATACATAACGCGTATACTGCTGCTTCTAACTCTG
This sequence comes from Mucor plumbeus, assembly GCA_016758945.1. Lineage (NCBI taxonomy): Eukaryota > Fungi > Mucoromycota > Mucoromycetes > Mucorales > Mucoraceae > Mucor > Mucor plumbeus. The sequence continues at coordinate 50,795 of JAEPRC010000247.1, forward strand.
CCATAATAATAAAGGTAATGAATACTGGCAATGTACTTTCATACGGCTTTGGAAAGCTATTGACAAACTGATTCAGGTACATTTTGCTTGATAATACTGTTTTGAGTTTATCTTTATAAAATTTGGACATCCAAATACCCTTAGCTATTTCTCCTGTTGCAAGATTAGGCATCATTTTTTCGTTATCTAAACATGAGATAATTCGGAGGAGATCCATTTTAATATTTCGCTCTGTTGCCTTGATATTTTCAGCCAGAAGCCCTTGGCGGTTGGGCTGAATGGCTAAGGCAAGTGCTTCCCAACAAATTTGTTTGATAGTGTCATGTAGTACTGTATATCCTGTTTATTGTCATCGTCGCCAACGCCAACCCACAACTTTTCGTATGACGTTTCTCCGCATGCCTGTTTGGCTCTGGGTACAGCACTATATTAAGTAGATTTCTTTCCCCACTTTCATAATATCATCATATCACGACCTTGTTTATAGTAGGCCCACTTGTGGAGACCTCTCAATCTCTTGACCTTTGTTTACGTTGTGCTACATGAAGCATTATTGTAGGAGTTTTGCGTATATTAAGTCTTCAAATTAAATAATAGTAAATAAAGTATATCCACTACGTTCTACCCTATAAAAAAAGATAATTTCCACAGTATCGCCCCAGTGGAGCATTGTTCCTGAACTTCGAAATAAGGTTTCTAGCAATGGCCCCCAGACCTTCACCACATAATCGCCCTCTGACAAAAGCTTGGAATCTTTTTCATCAAAAATATAACTATCATAGAGCAAAAGTTCCAATATCATTACGTGAAGCTTTTTTGTAGTACCATATTTCTCATTCGTTTTAAACATGTTGAGCTTTTCCAGGTACCTCTTGTAATATCGGCCATTTTCATTTGATGCATGTTGAATCTTCAGTTGAATTTCTGTATATCTCTCATCGATACGCGGTGTGGTGACAGTGGGAGGAGGGAACAATTGTTTGATTTTTTTTTTTTTGTAATTCAATAGGGAATTTGGAGAATTGAGAGCTTTCGGAATTTTCAGACAAGTCAAGTATCCCATTCATTCCCAGAGCATTGAAGTATCTAGTCTTTCTATCAACCACAATAGTGGCTCGTCCTTCGCGACCAACCCAAGTTGCCACAGACTCCTCCAACCTCTCTATGTGCAAGCTATCACTTTCTTCAAAGTTATTAATTTCAACTACTATGACTGGACTTGCTGTTGGTTTGCTACCCTTTCTTTTGCCTGGAGGAGGAGGATTGGCGTATTGTTCTTGTGTTTGATTAATGAAGGTTATTTGATTATACTGGTTCAAGTTTGCGTCCCGACGCTCTGCGACTAACACTCCTGCCCAAAAGCCTTTGACATCGTTGTTTTTTAATACCTAAATAAGAATATTAGTAACATACTCCACAAAATTATTAAAGTGCCTTTATGTAAACGTTTGTGTAGTTAAGAAATACACCTTATAGTTAAGAAACTTACGCTAAAGTTTGTATTAACAATCATTTTTGACCACCGAGAAAAGGAGGTGTTTTCCGAATTGACTGCAAGGTTTATTGTTTCTCTGTATTTTTGAATAGCAACTGCTTTGCTCTGATGGGAGTATTTGCCTTGAATAAATAAGTCTGGAAGACCATCATTTTGAAAGAAATTTTCTGCAAGCCATTCAGCGCAATTCCTACGTAAAAGTAAATATATTAACAGAGTGATTTGACTATTAGTACACCATCCAGTTAAAAAAGTTCATTCTTCTTGCGTTTACCACATAAATATCTGTGTCATATTTTATGAACTTTGAAGACAGAAAGAAGGCAATAAAAGTGTAAAAGAATGTCTTTTGCGATTTACTGGTAAGTTGTTTCTTTTTTTTTTCCATTTGACTACAAAAGTATCCGTTGGGGGAATTCGGCTTACGACGCATTTCAATAGACCGTTTGTTAAACCTGCGTCTTGCTCTACAGTTAGACCATCTCCTATTAAGTCAAAAACTTTTTTATGAAAAAAGAGTAAAGCCTCTCACAAATTTATAGCTGACGAAGGAAATGCTACACACTGGTAGATTATAAGAATTACATCAGTCGGTTTTTTGGCTGCTGCTTAATCAGTGTGTTGTAAACTGGATTTTCCTTGTTTTGTAGCTGCAAATTTAATCAAGCCTCTCTTAAAATGCTCAAATTAGGCGCTACTAGTAAAATGTTTGTATTCGAGCGGGTTTGTTCGCAGGATTACAACTACTAAGGCCTCTTAAGTTGGAGATGCTACGGTGCGTAATACTTTTAGAGATTAGTAGGCAAGCCAAATATTGCAGAACCTGCTCTGCCGGAGATATACGTAGCGTTCAAACATTAAACGCTATTCTTTGAATGAAAAAAAAGATGGACATGAAGTATATATCCTGTGCATAAAAAGAGAGGAGCATATGCAGTATCTGAGGAAGAGGTTTTTTTTATAAACAAAGTGAATAATCATTTCTTTCTAGTCTTAAACAATTTTTTGAATTCTTAATAAATATAGAACATAAATTGTTCTTTTAAACATTTGTATTATGGAGTTATGCAATTTAGCATTTTCTTTGAATTATAAATGAAATGATGAAAAAAAGTAATTATATTTTGATTTCTTTCTTTCTTTCCATAAATTTTGTTTCTTCTGCTCCAATATTAAAATTGCTTCATAATTTGAATATTTGATATGTGTTAACATTGACTATTTTAGATACTTTAAATATTTGCTTATTATAGATTCTTGGTTCTGCTCTCAAGAAAAAAAGACCAAATGCAAGTATCACACCTAAAAGGTGCCCCAAAGAGCATTTTTACTCATTAAAAGGTATAGAATTGCCCAAGAATTCTGCGTTGCTATTTATGGCCTACAAGGCTTCTCTTGCTGTATATATAAATATCTCTGGTTTGAATTTGAGCATCGTTTTAAAGCTCTCGTCATTGCTACTCTTTAATACTTTCTATTTTAATGGTCTCTAAAATGACTAGCCAGGGCCGTAATCTTAAGGCTGTGGAACTTCAACAACAATGTTTACAAAGGGCAATCAATCACATCAGAGAGTCTATCAAATATGCTGTCGCATACTATCTCCACCGACAACAATGAATATCTAAAGAATTCATTGATCAACCTAATGTCCCCTGATATGGTCAGCCAGCAGATTTTTTTTTTTTGATATTAATGACATAGATGCTGTTCCAGACAACTACAGCCGCAGTTTTAGAGACAAACTGTGAATATTAATAAATCATCTTTCAAAATCATTATTCCTAACAGAAACAAGGTTTCTATTTTAGCCCATAATCAACTTTCGGCGATCTTTTGGTCCAACAACTCTTCTCCACAAATCATAGTTTTTAATTTTTGATATCTTTATTATTATCCTCTTGAAACTTTTTACTTTATTTTCCTAATTATCCCAATAGGGTTTTTTTATTCTTTTATCATCTTTGATTTGATTAGGGCAAATACAGCAGATCAAAGATATTATGTGTCCATCAGTCATTTTCCTTAAAATCATTTACAGATAATATGTCTGAGTATATATTATATTGCGCGGATTTTATTGTCCTTTTTATAAAAGTGTATATTTATAGTAAATGTACATTTAAGGAATAACTGATCTGCCTTACACAAGATACAACAACAACAACAAAAAAAAAAAAAAAAAAAAAAAAAAAAAAAAAAAAAAAAAAAAAAAAAAAAAAAAATAAAATATTTTTTATTTTTTTTTTTTTTTTTTTTTTTTTTTTTTTTT